>LPNX010209975.1:1781-183094 GCA_001517045.1 Pseudotsuga menziesii
TTGAAATTCTAAGGCAATAGTATGAATTACATGTTTATATAGATTTTTATAAAAAAATTGGGTGGGAAAGACATTTAATTTTGTAGTTGGAGTGTGATTAATGTTTGAATTCACTCCCGGGCTTTTGCTTTAAAGGACCTTGACCGAGCTAATACCTAGGTCGAGGTATTAATAAGACCTCGATCGAGGGTTTTTAAACCCTCGATTGAGGGATTTACAAACCCTCGGTCGAGGTTCGTACCTCGGTCGAGGGCTTAAAAAAACAGACTTAGCCCTCATTCAAACAAATGGAAAATTTCCTGTGCCTTGAAGAGGTGTAAACCCTACCATTCCTAACACATAACTGAGTGGAGTTGATACCGATAGATTCACCAACGAATCTTCTATCCATTGACGTATCATACACGCATTTTGGTATTCATATGATATTTATTTTTTAATTACTTCCAAAACTTATACTTAGAAAACCACACTGCAACTTCGAAGTAGCTCAAAGAAAAATCCGCAGAGTTAAAAATACACAGCCAAAAAATTCTTAAAAATGCACACATCACATATCGACGTGTTCTCTTCAAAAGGGTATCTTTGGTTTTTAAATTTTTGAAAAAATAGAAAAAATTTCTTTACGTGGACAAATATGTGTTTAAAACGATGCTGAAATCGAATGTGGTCACTTTTGAAAAATAATAAATAATTGTATAATGCGAAAAAAATTAACAAAAAAATATGCACATCACACTGCATTTTATGTAGATCATGCTCATATAAATAGTTTTTTAAAATTATTAATGCAATATTGAATTACTCTACGTGGACACGAGCCACTTATTAGCTTCTTCAAATTTTTAAGGTCACATAGTTCATTAAATGCAAAAATTCACACATTAAATGACATCGGAATATTTTTTAAAAAATATAACCATGAAGCCAACATAATATTATACAATTTGTTTTTTTACTCCAAGTCAAAATTCACATGGCATATATGCGATTTGAGGGCTTCTATCTAGCACATGAGTAAAAAATCAGGTTTTCATTGCCAAATTTGGCCAAAAAGTGTTACCCATCTTCATGGAATCACCCTTGCCTTGACCTTAGGCGGCTGTGATATGGTTTTGGGCACTCAATGGCTGCGCACACTTGGCCCCATATTATGGGATTTTGCTGAACTTTGGATGCAGTTCTCCCCCGATGGACACAAACACACATTGAAAGGATTACAACCAGGGTCTCTCAGTATCATCAGTTCACATCGCATTGAAAAACTCCTTAAGAAGAGTTCCCATGGTGTCATCGTTCAGCTCCATTCCATTCAACTGCAACCCTTAGTGGCCCCCACTACTCCTTTGGATCTCCAACAAATTCTGGATCGATATACAGGTGTTTTTGCTGAACCAATGGGACTTCCACCTTCACGGCCAGAGGACCATCATATTCAGCTCCTTCCTGGCAGCATTCCTCCCAACATCAGGCCCTATCGCTACCCATTTCACCAAAAAACAGAGATTGAACTCCTCGTTAGGGACTTACTGAAGCAAGGTATTATTCTCCCAAGCACAAGTTCCTTTTCTTCACCAGTTCTTCTTGTCTGCAAAAAAGATAGGTCATGGTGCCTCTGCATTGATTTCCGAGCACTTAATCACCTCACCATCAAGGATAAGTTTCCAATTCCTGTTGTTGATGAGCTTCTTGATGAGCTTCATGGTGCTCAATTTTTCTCCAAGTTGGATCTTCGCTTTGGGTATCATCAAATTCGGGTTCATGAGGATGATATCCCTAAAACAACTTTCCACACACATGATGGCCACTATGAGTTTTTGGTCATGCCCTTTGGTCTCACTAATGCTCCTTCCACATTCCAGGCCTTGATGAATAAAATATTCCGACCCTATTTGTGGAAATTCATTCTGGTATTTTTTGATGATATCCTCATCTACAGTAAAACATGGGCTGAACATCTCCAGCATCTGGCTCTTGTAATGCAACTTTTCTCTGATCATCATCTCCATGCCAAAAAGTCTAAATGTGTTTTTGGCCAAAAGGAAGTTGAGTATCTCGAGCACATTATCTCAGCACAAGGGGTTCGTGTGGATCCTACCAAAATCGCTGCCATGAACAATTGGCCGCCTCCTAAGACACTTAAGAGCCTTCGTGGTTTTTTGGGGTTGACTAGCTACTACCGCAAGTTTGTCAAGGATTATGGGAAGCTTGCAGCTCCATTAACTGCTCTGTTGAAAAGGGATGCTTTTACATGGACACATGTTATTGAGTGTGCATTTGACAAGCTGAAACAAGCTATGTGTACTACACCTGTTCTAGCTATGCCCAATTTTTCCAAGCCCTTCACTATTGAGAGTGATGCTTGCAGCAATGGACTTGGTGCTGTTCTCCTTCAAGATGAACACCCCATTGAGTTCACCAGCAAAGCCCTTTCCGGTAAGAATTTAGTTGCCTCTACATATGAGAAGGAAATGATGGCTATTTTACATGCAGTACAAAAGTGGCGAACCTACCTCTTAGGGAATCATTTTTGCATCATGCCTAATCACCAGAGTCTGAAATATTTCCTAGAACAACGTGTATCCTCCCCAGCACAACAGAAATGGGTTAGAAAACTCATGGGTTATGACTATGAGATCACTTATAAGAAGGGTAAGGACAATATTGTGGCGGATGCCCTTTCTCGCACATTTGATGACCAAGGTTCTCTTTCCGATATTTCTATGCCCGTTCCAAATTGGTTGCAATCGGTTCAACAGGGTTATGTCAATGACTCTTCATTATCTCACATCATCCAATGCTTGGACAAAAACCCTTCTGTTATCCCACATTACTCTTGGGATGGTGCTTCACTGAGATACAAGGGCCGTCTGGTGCTTCCCCAGAACACAACTCTTCAACAAGCTATCTTCTATGAACTCCATGCTTCTCCGTCAGCGGGGCACTCTGGTTTTCTCAAAACATATGAACGGGCATGGCGCAACTTCTTTTGGCAGGGCATGAAAAGGAAAATTCAACAGATGGTGGCTGAATGTGATACCTGCCAGCGCAATAAGGGTGAAACAACACCCCTTCCGGGATTGCTCGAGCCCTTTCCCATACCTACCCGGATATGGACAGATATTTCTATGGATTTCATTGAAGGGCTCCCTAAATCTGGAGGGAATACTGTGATTTTGGTTGTGGTTGATCACCTCTACAAATATAGTCATTTTTGTGCTCTCAGCCATCCCTATACAGCCTCTTTCGTTGCTCAAATTTTCCTGGACCAGATCTTTTGTCTTCATGGAATGCCTTCTTCCATTGTCTCGAATCATGATGCGACTTTCACCAGTCATTTTTGGACAGAATTCTTTCACCACACTGGCACCAAACTGAAGATGAGTTCAAGTTATCACCCCCAAACGGATGGTCAGATTGAAATTATCAATAAATGCTTGGAAACTTATCTTCGTTGCTTCTCCTCTGAGCAACAACATCAGTGGGCAAAGTGGCTCCCTCTCGCTGAATGGTGGTACAATACCTCTTACCACACTGCCTCTAAAATGACTCCATATGAAGCAGTTTATGGTCAGGCACCACCAGTTCTTCTTCCTTACACCCCCAGCAGTTCTCCAGTTTAGGCAGTTGACGCGGTCCTTCGAAACCGCAATGAGGTTCTTCGCATTTTGCGCGAAAACCTTCACATGGCAAGAAATCGCATGAAGCAACAAGCTGATCAGCACCGTTCTGAGTGCACTTTTGAAGTTGGTGATATGGTTTTTTCTTCGTCTCCAGCCTTACAAGCAATCCTCACTAAAACTCAAAGGGCGTCATAAGCTCGCTCCAAAGTTCTATGGGCCATATAGGATTCTTCAGAAGATTGGGTCTGTTGCTTATAAATTGGAACTTTCGCCTTCTTCCCGCATTCATCCAGTATTTCATCTCTCTTGTCTAAAGAAAGTTCTTGGCACCAACATCAAAGGCCAAACTATTTTACCAGAACTGGATAATGAAGGATCCATCTTTTTGGAGCCGAAGGCTGTCCTCAATAAGCACACTCGTCAGCTTCTCTCTCGCTCTATCACAGAGGTCTTAATTCAATGGCACGGAATGCAGCCCGAGGAAGCTACGTGGGAACCACTCCTTCAGATTCAGCGATAATTTCCACATCTAAAGCTTTAAGGACAAATATTTTTCTAAGGGGGAGGGGATGTTAGGAACCCATGTCAATCCTTCTCTTTACTATGTTAGTATATTGTTGTTGGATGCATATGCTTTGTAAGTCATCCTATAGTAATTGTTGATCCATAGTTTGTGTTATTGTTGTGGGGCACATATGCTTTGTAAGCCGCCTGTAGTATTTGTTGATCCATAGTTTATATTGGACCATGGTTTTGACCCATAGTATTGGCGCCTATTTTTAGTATATAAGTGTGTGTTGAGGCCAAGGAAGGCACGGTGAAGTTATTTTGTATTGAGCTTGCTCAAAGGAGGTTGCCCCCTCGAAGTGGCTTGCGATTAATATAAAAGTGATTTTGAGTTCTACTGCTATATCGTGTATTTTGATTACTTATTTGCTGCAGGCTCCTCACAAGGAACTACAATAGAATCCAAATACCGAGAACCAACTTTGTGAATCAACATGATTTGAAGCATAATTCCATCAGATTTGAAAAAGTTGAGTTGGACATTAGACTAATTCTGAATTGAGTTATGACAGTAAGATAAGATTATGGTTTCCCTGGTAGGGTTATGGTAATGGGCCATGCATGTGAAATAGTAAACCCTAGTTAGGGTTATGGTTTTCCAAGTTTGTCCCTCATTGGCGTGAAATGCATTGTCCCCTATTGAGCGAAACCCTAGTTTTAGAAACCACCGTATATGAAGGTCATTGGGAAATGGACAGGAGGGAGAGGGGCTCGATCGAAGGATTGAGCATCGATATATGGCGAGTTGCAGGTTACCTCTAGATACCGTTCAGGGACACTTGGTGGACTTGTGCCCAGTGCCTACAAAATGTCATGGAGCCGCAATTTTGAATTCTGTCAACTCCTGCTAGCGTGTTTGGGCATGGAAAATATGGAAACTACAACCACAGCCCCACCGTCTGTGGCTTTCCAAGTTTAGCCCTCATTGGTGTGAAATGCATTGTACCCTACTGAGTGAAACCCTAGTTTCAGAAACCACCATATACAGAGTTCATTGGGCAATGGAAAAGTGGGAGAGGGACCCCCCTAGCTAAAATCCCTTGTCATGAATCCAATGGAATTGAGGGTACCTCAATCGAAGGCTTGAGCATTGATCTATGGCGAGTTGGAGATCACCTCTAGATACCGTTCAAAGACACTTGCTGGACTTCTGCCTGGTGCCCAAAAAACACCATGGAGCCACAATTTTAAATTCTGTCAACTCCTATTATCGTGTTTGGGCATGGGAAATATGAAAACAGAAACCGCATCCCCACCATCTGTGGATTTCCAAGTTTGTCCCTCGTTGGTGTGAAATGCATTGTCCCCTACTGAGCGGAGCCCTGGTTTAAGAAACCACCATATACAGAGGTCACCAGGAAATGGAAAGGAGAGAGAGGTGCCCCTTAACTAAAATCCCATGTCACAAATCCAATGAAATCAACGATTTGTCGATTGGAGGCCCAGGCATTGATCTATGGTGAGTTGCAGGTCACCTGCAGATACTGTTCAAGGACACATGGTGGACTTGTGCTCGATGCACAAAAAACATTCATGGAGCCACAATTTTGAATTCTGTCAAATCCTACTAGCATGTTTGGGCAGGGGAAATATGGCAATGCCAACCGCATCCCACCGTCCATGGCTTTCCAAGTTTGGCCCTCATTGGCATGAAATGCATTGTCCCCTACTGATCAAAACCCTAGTTTCAGAGACCACCGTATATAGAGGTCACCGGGAAATGGACAGGCGGGAGTGGCCCCCCTGTAGCTAAAATCCCATGTCACGAATCCAATGGAATTGTCAGTACGTCAATTGGAGGCCTGAGCATCGATCTATGGTGAGTTTCAGGTCACTTCTAGACACCATTCAGGGACACTTGGTGGACTTGTTCCCCGTACGCAAAAAAATGCCATGGAGCCATAATTGTGAATTCTATCAACTCCTACTAGCATGTTTGGGTAGAAGAAATATTGAAACACCAACCACAACCCTATTGTCCATGGCTTTCCAAGTTTATCCCTCGTTGGTATGAAATACATTGTCCCCTATTAAGAAAAACCCTAGTTTAAAAAACCATTGTATACAAAGGTCATCGAGAAATGAACAGGAGGGAGAGGGCCCTCCCAGATAAAATACCACGTCACAAATCAAATGGAATTGAATTTTCATCGATCGGAGGCTCGAGCATCGATTTATGGTGAATTGTAGGTCACCTCCAGATACTATTCATGGACACTTGGTAGACTTGTGCCCGGTGCGCAAAAAATGTCACAGAGCCACAATTTTGAATTCTGTCAAATTCGATTAGAATTTTTGGGAAGGGGAAATATGGAAACGAAAACCACATACCCACCATCTGTGGATTTCCAAGTTTGACCCTTGTTTACATGAAATGCATTGTCCCTTGCTGAGGGAAAACCTAGTTTCAGAAACCATCATATACATTGGTTGCCAAGAAATGGACAGGTGGGAGAGGGGTCCCCCTAGATAAAATCCCACGTCACGAATCCAATGGAATCAACAGTTTGTCGATCGGAGGCTCGAGCATCAATCTATGGTGAGTTGCATGTCACCTCCAGATACCATTCATGAACACTTGGTGGACTTGTGTGTGGTGCACAAAAAATGTCATGGAGATGCAATTTTGAATTTCGTCAACTCCCTCTAGCATGTTTGGGTAGGGGAGATATGGAAATGCCAACCGCATCCCCACCATCCATGGATTTCCAAGTTTGGCCCTCATTGGCATGAAATGCATTGTCCCCTACTGAGTAAAACCCTAGTTTCAGAAACCACCATATACAGAGGTCACCGAGAAATGGATACGAGGGAGAGCCCCCCCCCCCCAACTAAAATCCCACATCACGAATCCAACAAAATCGATGTTTTGTCGATCGAAGGCCCAATCACTGATCTATGGCGAGTTACAGGTCACCTCCAGATACCATTTAGGGACACTTGGTGGACTTGTGCCCGATGCACAAAAAATGCCACGATGCTGCAATTTTGAATTTCATCAACTCTTGCTAGCATGTTTGGGTAGTTGAAATATGGAAACTCCAACCAAATCCCCACCATATATGGCTTTCCAAGTTTGGTGGTCATTGGCATGAAATGCATTGTCCCCTACTAAGCAAAACCCTAGTTTCAGAAACCACCATATACAGAGGTCACAAGAAATGGATAGGTGAGAGAGGTCCCCGCCTAGCTAAAATCCCATGTCATGAATCCAACAAAATCGACTATTCATCGATCGGAGGCCTGCGCATTGATCTATGGTGAGTTACAAGTCACCTCTAGATGTCATTCAGGGACACTTGGTGTACTTGTGCCGGGTGTGCAAAAAATGTCACGAAGCTACAATTTTTAATTCTGTCAACTCCTGCTAGCATGTTTGAGCATGGGAAATATGAAAACACCAACTACATCTCCACCATCCATGGATTTCCAATTTTATCCCTCATTGGCCTGAAATGCATTGTCCTCTACTAAGCGAAAGCCTAGTTTCAAAAACCACTGTATACGGAGGTCACCGGGAAATGGAGAGGTGGGAGAGGTCCCCCCTAGCTAAAATCCAATGTCACAAATCCAACAGAATTGACGGTTCATTGATTGGAGGCCTAAGCATCGATCTATGGCGAGTTGTAAGTCACCTCCAGATACCGTTCACGGACACTTGGTGGACTTGTTCCCGGTGTGCAAAAAATGTCACAAAGCTGCAATTTTGAATTTCATTAACTCTTGCTAGTGTGTTTAGGCATGGGAAATATGGAAACTCCAATCGCATCCCCACCATCCATGTTTTTCCAATTTTGGCCCTCATTGGCATGAAATACATTGTCTCCTACTAAAAGAAACCCTATTTTTAGAAACCACCGTATACGGAGGTCACTAGTAAATGGATAGGCAGGGAAGGGCCCCCTAGCTAAAATACCACGTCACAAATCCAACGGAATCAATGGTTTTTCAATCAAAGGCCCGAGCATTGATCTATGGCGAGTTACAAGTCACCTCCACATACCGTTCAAGGACACTTAGTGGACTTGTGCCCGGTGCGCAAAAGACGTCACGGAGCCGCAGTTTTGAATTTTGTTAACTCCTACTAGCATGTTTGAGTAGGGGAAATATGGCAAAGCCAACTGTAACCCCATCGTCCATGGGTTTCCTAGTTTGACCCTCATGAAATGCATTGTCCCATATTGAGAGAAACCCTAGTTTCAAAAACCATTGTATACAGAGGTCATCAGGTAATGGATAGGAGGAAGAGTCCCCCCCTAGCTAAAATCCCACATCACAAATCCAACAGAATCAACGATTTGTCGATCGAAGGCCTAAGCATTGATATATGGTGAGTTGCAGGTCACCTCCAGATACTGCTCAAGGAAACTTGGTGGACTTGTTCCTGGTGCACAAAAAACGTCACAGAGCCGCAATTTTGAAATCTGTCAACTCCTGCTAGCATGTTTGGGCAGGGGAAATATGGAAATGCCAACCAAAACCCCATCGTCCTTGGATTTCCAAGTTTGGTCGTCGTTGGCATGAAATTCTTGGTGTCGAATGTGTAAATGTAAAATTAAGTTATGTGGTCCCACATGTTAGTGAAGCCCCACTTGTAAAGTTAGGGTCATGTATAAATAAGAGTCATGTTCTTCATTTGTAAGACACTTCATGTCTTGTATTTGTCCTCTTCAAGTTGCACGGTTAGGAGAAGGAAACTTTTATTTTAGGGTTTCCTCATGAGCTTGTGTGTTAGGGTTTTTTCAGCATTTCATTGTACTTTTTTTCTAAACATAATTCTTCTAAGAAAGGTTGCTAGATTTTCTTCCCCATGAGGGTTTCCCAAGATAAAATAAGTGTCTCTTATGCATTGTTATTCTTAACTAGATCCTACATGTTAAAATATTTATGTAAATGTTTTATGGTTACCTTTATGCATTGAACTAATGGTTATAATAAAAAATTTAACATGGTATAAGAGGTGAGCTGCCAGGAAGGAAATTATACAAGCCTTAAAATAGAAAGTGATTGTTGCGGCATCTTGTTTCCATCATCCTAGTTTTATATATCAACTGAAAACATTGACAATATTACCTACTTGAAAAATTAGGGTTTTAGTCCTGTAAGAGATCCTATAAAGAACTTTGACAGGTATGACCTAAATAGGTCCATGTATGTATTCTAATGTTATGTTTATCATGTGAATGAGATATCGACATGTTCATATGATTAATATTGTCATGATCATATGATTGATATTGACATGACCATGTTACTGATATTTACATGATCATTCATAATCTTAGGGTTTATTGATCATATGTAAAATTTGGCATGTTCGTTAACTGGACATACAAGAGAATTTTTTGGCATATTTATAAACAATATAAACGAAAATTTCGCATATCAAGAACACAAAATTGACATATTCATAAGCAACATACATGGGAAAATTAAAATTATATAACATACCTCATCATGCTAGATCCCACCTATTATCATACAACCAAACCCTCCGGATCATCTCTTATAATGATGGTCTCCATTAGTCTCTCGTGCTTTGTATCCAATAAGAAGTAGCATACCTTCGATGAATTTTGGCTAGGCATTGTTCATACCTGGAGATTTGTACAAATGATTAAGTTGGTAAAGTGATACACACTTCCACCTGGTTTGTAATCCCTATAAACGTATCCACCCTTCTTTCTTGCATTTTTTTTCATGTGTAAGGTATTCACCTTTAACAACCATAGACCCGATTGGGAAGTGGTTGTTTTCATCGTCAGTCATGGACATAATGAGGGTTTGCTTTCCCTCTATAAAATGTTCCAACCAGTAATCACCACCCCATTCACTATATTTTGAGACAACCACTGTGTATATGTGCCTTGCATAATATGATTGTAGGTATATGATCAAAATATTTTTTCGTGTGATACAAGTCCATTAATGTGAGTTTGAATACTATGTAAATAAACAAAAAATGTTAAATAAATGCATCATACCAGGTTGTACAAGGTTTGAGACATGATCAAAATCTATAGAAATAGATGATTGGTCTTATTCCAACAGAGTTAACTCAACAATTGCACATTGACCAATTGGAAGTGACATGTGATCCCATCCATAAACCCAATCCAATGATTCACATCCATCCCAGTCACCATCACAACAAGCGATATTTTTGGTCCAAATTTCAAATACTGGGTTATCAGAGCTTCGAACCGAATGAAAGCCACAATTCCTAGGAAAATTCTTGCATTCCCATGCATGTGAATGATCAATGACTACCACCTCCCAAAAAAATCTCTCCACATATTTCTTTCTTGTGGATTCTACTCGCATAGTTGATTTCTCTCCCATTACCGGCGTGCACCACCTGACAATAGATTGAGCACTTCGAATAGTAGATATTGTAGATAATTTCAATTCCTCTCTTCACAGGGCTGTTTTGACACATGCTCCATATCCATCATGCCCTTGTTTAGCATGCCCAGTCTCAAAATAGTTCCACATATGTGGAACTTTTTAGTTTTTATGTAATGAACACAACCATTGAAATATGCGTGCATTTTTTAACTGACCAACACATCCATCAGAACAAATCTAGTGTCGATCCATCTGTATGTTCCTGCTGTTCAAGTGATCATAGAACATGATGAAGCAATGACATACAGAATGGAAGTCATGGCACCTATCATCATTTATGTAGAAGTGATATTCCTTCATAATTTATCTTTTCTCTTCACTACTATTTGGGCCATGCCTATATGTGATATGCACCATCAAGGAAACCTGCTCAGAGTCATAATACTAACTTTGGATCTCATTTTGAGGTTGCAGAGTGTAGTTCTCAGCAAAATCAACAACTGAAAGTATAGTACCATGGGGAAATGTATCTCTGCATATTCTAAAATTATCATTCTGCCATCATGCCAAGTGGACATGTTGAACATATTGATGTGTATTTTCAATAAATTACTTGATGAAGTCACTAACTTGTACCCGTTGACACAAAATGATCTCAATATTAGTTTTTTTTTGTAAGTAAGGAAGGAAATGTAACTGTTCAAACATAAATTTATAGATAAATGCACACTTGAGATGTCACCAATTGTATTTTTCTTTCTTTCTTTCCGTGGGACTATTTCATAGCTGATATATTTGAAACTTTTCATGTCTATAACCATATTACTAAATTTACTATCTCCACTCTTGTGCATACATTGGCTCAACAATGTCATTCTAGCACAGTTGGAGCAAGTTCCATCCAAACAAGATTTTTCATAGTATGTTTTCCTCTTAGGCCTATTGCACATGATGCTATGGTTGAATTCTCTTGATGAAGTCGATGGTATTGTCAAGGAAAAATCCTGCACATGGTTAGTGTGCGACACACGATGAATGTACAAAAATGTTTCATAGTAATATTCATATTCTACATGGTATCTACAACAAGAAGTGTTATGAAGAGTATTTATTCTAACATACTAGGGCTTACATTTCTCAAAATATATTTGCCCCACATTCAATTGTCTATGTTCATTCATAAATTTCTCATATAGTTCTGTCTGTGTTATATCAATAAGATGCTTAATATGTGTTTCATGATCCTTTGAACCCCTTCTCAGTTTTAGTACATCCTTTCGGTTTGAAGAAGGCCTTGTGTGATCTTGCCAAAAATTCTTCACTTGTCCCTGTACTACATCATCTAGATTCATGTCACGACGTGGCAACCGACCAATAAAGGCCTAGAAATCTATCTGATCAGTTGTGTCAAGATGTTGTCTTCTAATAGAATACCTATGGAGGGTTTTTACATTCAAATTAACTAGTTTGGATGTAGGCTTGAGAAAACGAAGGACCCTGGTGCTCTTATTTACAATTTCTTGTGACAACACATGATGAGCCACATTGCGGTCCTTTGAACGTGTGTTCTTACCAATTTTACCAAAGGCATCTACTAAGCTTTTAGCTATATGAGAACTTGTTCCAAAATTCTTTATCAGCTTTATCCCTAACGATTTCCTAACAATATTCATGCCCCTATATTTTAACAATGATAAAAATAATCTACATTTATCTCCATCACATTTAGAAACAAAATATTTATTTAGTATCTGTTGAGTTTGATAAGCAATATTGCATTTATATAGCATACCTTCACTGGAATTAAAGATTCTTTCACCAACTTGTATACACTTCGGAGTTCTTCGACGTGTGATTTTTAGTGGAGGTAAGCGGGTTGGAATTCTATAGTCTAGTGCATCAACAATACGCTCTGGAATTTCAGTAGTAGCTTGTTGTACTTCATATTCTTCCTAGTAGTTGGATGGTGGAAGTCCATTATCCTCATTTGTGGTCCAGATAATAGGTTATTCTTCAACAGTAGGCTCCATGTCCAACGCCTCTCCAACAGTAGGCTCCTTTTCCAACCCCTCTTGATGAGATTCATCTTGAGATGGTAAATTATCACTTTGACTTGAAGTGGGATTTAAAACATTGCCTAATGAGCACCTATGTTTTTATTCTTGAATACTTCCATGGGATGCTTGTTCAACAACTATTGTGGAAATTGAAGGTCCCTCTAGTGAATGCTTCCTTTTTTCTTGTGGTGGATTAATATGATGAACTATGGTATCCTCTATAATTGAATTCGGATTAGTTTCCAAACAAAGCCTTCAATTCATCATGTCTATTATATTCTTTTCTTTCTCTTCTTCAATGACTTCTTAAGATCTCTTCTTCCTTGCTGATTTTCTTCCTAGGTTACGTACATTCCCCATCACCACAATGATCAATTTAATATAGTTTGTTTTTGCTTCTCCTTAATTCCAAGATTTTAAACCTTTAACTTTCTTTATAACTATAGATCCTTCAAGGTTCTTCAATATTCCTTCTCAATTGTTCATATGCACCATCAAAACAATGATGAATGAGAAAATTTACCTTTGGTTCTCTTGAATAATAAGCAAATAAAAGTTAAATCATAAATTGTTCCTCAAGCTGATTCTCTTGTACAATTGTGTATATCCATAATCACCATGAAATGGCATTGATGCTTGATATCTTATCCTATGTGCTCCTCAACCATGAAAGACGTCCTTAATGTTGCACCTACAAAACAAAAAGAATGATGGAGAATGTATATTCTGAATATTTCCAAAGGCGGGCTCGTGCTCTGTTGAAAAAAACACACGATAATCATTTTTTGGTAAAGATAGATTAAAGTTGTTGTCGGATAGAAACAATCCACTGCTTATACAATCCTAAAATGTGCACTCGTTATATAAAGTAAACACGCATACACGATATGTAGAATTAAAAAGTAGACGTGATATTGTTAAGAACAATTAATAGGTTAGGTGCACGGCTAAGGCAATGAATAAAATCATAAGAAAACAAATGTTTTCTATGGTTAGATACAAATCAAATTTTTTTATTGTTCCCTTCTTTTCATGCATATAAATGTTTCTCTCTATACCCCCAATAATCCCTAGATACCCCCTATTTCTTTCTAAATATACCTCCCTCATTCTCTCTACATCCCTCCCTATATGTTTCTTTTTCTCCCTTATTCCATCCATGTCCATACTGCCCCACTCTCCACCTTCTCTTTATCTTTGCCATTATCCCTCCCTATAGCACTTTGTCCCTTATTCTCCCTTAGTCAATAAACCTACGTGACTTTATCCCTTCCCCCCCTCCATCTCTCTCTTACCTTGTATCCCTCTCTCCCTATCTCTCCCCTGCTTCCTTCCCTCTCTCACTGTCTCTCCCCTTCTTGGGGTGGTATCTCTCTCTCATTACTCCTATAGTTGATGATGTCGTTGTTAGTAGAATATTATTTTAGTTAATGGGGAGTGTTGAAATATTGTAACTTGAAATAATATTCTAAATGTATTTTATTGATATACCCCAAGGGGGATGTCTTATTCCTCTTTCAGGATGTTACTATTATATTTGGTCATCATAGAGTCATGAGGTATAACCTCCATTGTAAGTCGGGTTAATAGTACCCACACAAATGATCTCTTAAGGGTATCCTCAACCTTTAAGTTGGGATATGGCCATGATTAGGATATTTTTAGCATTAGATATGGAGGATAAGGTGTTAATCATGGTTGGTACATAAAGCTTTAATTTTAGGTTGTAAACTAGATTTTAGGGATCAATGTCCATGAATGACACCTTGAATCACCATAGATGACCTTTCATGTTGATAGTTTTGTTTTGAATGGGGATATGGGAATCATTAGGGGTTTCTAAGTAATATGTGTGTGTCTTGGGACCTTCGACATAATAAGGGAGGAAACCTAGGTCTTAGCCCCTAGAATATGATTCTATCCATCTATAGCCAAGAATGATGTGTCGAAAAACCTCAATAGATCCTTCCATGGTTTCATTTACCTTGAAATGAGGATGTACTAGTTCCATTATAACATTTTTAGCACTAAGTATATATATTAGGCCCCTTCACATGGGTAGGGAGAAACACTTGGTCCTTAGGATTTAAAGAAATTTGTTAACCATTTAAGGCCAAAATTGATGCCTCCAACCACCACACATGACATTGAAAGTGAATCATTTGAATCTTAATTAGGATATGAAGGCCCTAACTAAACCTTCTATCAAAATTGATGGCCCTAACTAAAGCTTTTAGGCATCTAGGGATAGGAAGGATGCCTTAAAAAATTACATATGGCATCTCATAGATATATTTGGACTACAAATATATGGATGTTAGTAGAATTAGGTGGTTTTGAGCAGTAGGTATGGGAATTCTAAGACATGATTGAGGGAATATGACCTGAAGCACCACATATGACCTACTCAAGGTATGCTTGGTATCCGATAAAATATGGACATTCCTTTAAGAGGTTTTGAGCATTAGATATGGGTATTAAGGCCTCAACATGGTCAAGGGAGGAAATCCAAGACCCAATCCCTAAATAATATTTTTGGCATATATGGATAAACATGTGCCTTAATCACTATCCCTCTATGCCTTACTCACTGGCCCTCCCTGCTTTTGTATTTCCATCTCTCACTCTCTCTATGTGTATGTGTGTGTGTCTTTCCCCCTTCTCTCTCTCACAACCTCCCTCTCTCTCTCTCTCTACATATCTATGTATGTGTGTGTGTCACTCTGTCACTCCTCGTCTCTCAAAACCTCTCTCCATGTTATTTATACCTCCCTCACTATCCCTCCCTACATCATTCTCTCTCTATTTCTCTTCCCACCCCCCTCTCTCATTGTTTCTCACACCTCCCCTCCTTTATCTCCCACACAATATAGATCTCTCTCTCTCTCTATATATATATGTGTGTGTGTGTCCCTCCCTCATTCCCCCTCTCTCATAACCTCTCTCCACCTTCACTATACCTCCCTCCACCACTCTCTCTCTATCACTCACTCCTCCCCCCCTCTCTCTCTCTATTGGTCACCCCCCCTCTCTCTCTCTCTTTGTGTGTGTGTGTGTGTCCCCCCACATACCTTCTCTCTTTATATATATATATGTGTGTGTGTCACCCCCTCAGCCCCCCTCTCTCATAGTATATCTCCACCTTCTATATACCTCCCTCCATATCACTCTCTATTCATTCACCCCCCCTCCCTCTTTGTCGCTCACCCATCCCTCCCTCTCTTGCACACAATCTCTCTCTCTCTCTCTCACACACATGCTCTATGTGTGTCCCTCCCTCACTTCCCATATCTCATAATATCTCTCCACCTTCTCTATACCTCCATCACTATCCTCCCCCCCATCACTCTCTCTCTATTTCTCACCCCTCGCCCTCTCCCTTTGTCGCTCACCCATCCCTCTCTCTCCCACATAATATTTGTGTGTGTGTGTCCCCCCCCTTCTCTCACAAACTCCCCATGTCTCTCACTCTCTCTCCACCTTCTATTTACCTCCCTCCTTTCTCCCTTAATTACTAGCCCTTTGTGCCATTATCCCTTCCTCTCTCTCTCTCTCTCTCTCTCTCTCTCTCTCTCTGTCTCAACTTGTATCCCTCCCTATCTCTTTTCACCATCCCTCTTCATGTTTCTCTCTTTCACAACCTCCATCTCTCTCCATCTATCAACCCTCTGCCCTATGTATTTGACACCATCCATCTCTCTCTCTCTCTTTACATGTGTGAACCCGCCCCTTTCTCTCCTTGTTTCTATTCCCCCGTCACCCCTCACACACACACACCTTCTATCGCTCCCTCAATATATCTTTCCTTCACTCTATCTGCATCCCTCCCCCACCCCCCCTCCTCCATCTCTATCTTATTCTCTCTCACACTCTCTCCACGTCACTCTCTCTCTCTCTCTCTTCTTCTATGTTTTCAACTTATCCCTTCTCCTCAAACCCCTACCTCATTATGACCCCTATTATATGTTTTATCACATCTCATTCCCATCTCTTCAATTCCCCCTCCTTTTCCTCTCTCCTCCAACACATCCTATTCCTCCTCTAATAATCCATATCCACTTTTCCATTCACCAATCCTCTCTCTCGTCAAACCATAACCCATTTCCTCACCTCCACCTTATCTCCCTTCGTTTCTCAAGTCTTGTGTACTTCTTTCAACCTTATACATCTTTAACACCTCTTCTCCTCCTAATAGCTCTCTCAATCCCCACTCCCCTTCACCCTTGTAACCCATAATTTTCCCATTCCATTCATCTTTCTCCACTCGAATTTAAAACATCCTCCTAGGACCTTGACCATTCCCAACCCCCTTTCAACTATTAACCATCCCCACTTGAACTTCCAACATCTTCCTAGGCCATTGACCCTTCCCCACCCCCTTTAAACTATTATGCATATATTTGATATATTACATATAGTGCTAGAGTTTTAGCTCTACAACATGCATTTGTGTCTTATAGTTATATAACGCGCTCACATTTTGTAGTTATATAACGCGCTCGCATTTTGTAGTTATAGAATGCGCACACGTTTTGTAGTTAAATAACACACACACGTTTTGTAGTTAAATAACATGCACACATTTGTTAATTCTACAAGGCGGGACATGTAATTTGAATTTAAACATGCCAATTCACTTGCTTGCATGTCACCAATATTCCTATGTGTTTGGATTGGAATTTGCTTCGGTAATACCAAACTTGTGCTATGGTATTTTATAAACCATAGCTAATTGGGAATTTCCCCCATTTTTTGAAGAAGTTGTTGTTTACACAATCGTTATAGTATGCTACACACACTCAATTTTGACGAAATCTTAAACATAAATATCATTTTTTCTGCAGATTCTAAATATGTAATTTTTATTAAAAAATATTATATTTTCCTATTTGTTTTCAATTTCTATTGTGTCCTAACTCCTTAACTCAAAATACACGTTGTTAGTGTTTTTACCATAACTTTTTCAATTCATAATCATTTTAAAATAAAATTATATGGTGCACTAGAAGACAGTGACCTCTACATTCTATAAAAAACCCATTTCATGATTATTTCATTAAGACCTTCAAAGGATGCACCCACAAAAGACGTACCATTTTCGAGGAATGATCACTTAGATAATTATAAAAAAAAAATTAGTATTTTTATTTTTAAAAAATAGCACTGCACTAATGTTATATGTTCTCTACATGCCTACAAAGTTTTGTATCCCGAAAGCATCATTTAGGCCCTCAAAGGCTGCACCCACAAAAACATATACCTTATCATTTGCCTAAAAAACGTGTCTATTAGAAAAAATGAAATTTGACATAGTTATAAAAAAATTCAATACATATATTTGGAAATGTGATTCAATTTAATACATTTAATATTTTTTACTCAAAGCAATATATTTTGTGTAAGTATCTCAAAAAAAAAAATTAAGTTCACAGATTCCTGATTTTTCAGTTTTCTATTGCATCTAACATGCCAAAAGTGACCCTCATTAGCTTGCATTGACCCAACAATCTTAAAATTGATAATCATTAAGGTTTGAATATAGGGGCGGTCGTAAACAAAAGGAGAGGATGGAGGATTTCTTTACCACATCGTCACATAGGGAGTGTGTAATGTTTGTGAGAGGGGTCGATCAACGATACCAAATTTGATCCCTCAAGCATGTCCATAGAACCTTCATGAGTGAAGGGGGCAAAAGAATTACAGCAAGGAGACTACAAAGTTTCTCCATCCTCCAAAAGGTTGACAAAATTACCCAAAAAATGAAAGAGAAAAATAGTTAGAATTGTAGACTCCTTTCAGAAAAAGAGAAATAAAAGAGATCATGTTAGGGACGAACTAAAATTACGACCAATATAAGATCAGTGCTTCTATTGACAATGAAATGAGTCTCCCAAAACCAACCAAGGTGGGAGCCAACATGGGAATAAGTTTATGCAATGGTCATGTCAACTAAGTCAACGGTAGTCCATAAGAAACATGCAAAACCAAGGGGTGGTGAAAAGAAAGAAGACAAGGTACCCAAAATACGTGGAAAAATATAATGTCTCTTTCCCAAGAGGTTCTAGTTAGACAATTTATGAATACATTATTAAGAGAGGGTGATGAAGGAATCAAGAAGGAGAAAAGGAAGAGGGAAAAAATTATCCCACTAATGGAAAGTGAAAATGGAGAAGAAAGGATATTACCTATAAAAAAGTAAATCAAACCAACAAATAATGGATTAAATTGTTACCTTTCATATTGCATGAAGCGTGAAGCCTATAGTCCTAGTTTGAAGATCCTACCCAAGTAGGTTGAATTTGTAGGATGTGTGTTTTAATGGTTAAATTTTTTATGGATTGTAACTATGTTGGCATTTTCATCTCTTTTTCAAGGATTTCATCTAGCATATGTGTTTTTTTAGGGTTGTTTGATGGTTGTGCATGGTATTTCTCACACATTTGATTGACCTCTAGAAAATTTGGTGAGAAATATACCCATAATGTAAGGGTTTAATTAAGTATTATGGGCTAATTACTACTCCATGATGTTGGAGTGTTTGCATGGTTCTTAAGGTTTAACTTGGATTATTGATTCATCATAATGATTTATATTCCTTAAGTTACCCATCCTTACTCTAGGGAACACATCTCTAGGGTGCAAGACTTGGGGAGTGTGATATTGTAGCTTGCATGGGATGGTTGAGATGTGATTTGGAAGAATTTTTTTCCTTAGAAACCTTTAATGTTCACATTTCTCAAGGAATATTCTAATCATGCACACATGCCTAGGACACATCCCTCTTTGTTAGGTTTTGGAAAATGGGTACATGGATCTATACATTTGACTCCTTAGCATGAGGATTACCTTAGTCATTGGAGATAGTTTTAATATAAGGTTGGTCACTTGAGGTTTATATATTGAGGAGAGATTCCTTGACCTTAGCATCTTGGAACACTAATTATGATTTATTGCTAGGAAATAAAACACATAATAAGCATGCACACACAATAAAGAAGAACATGTTTACCTTGGAAACCCAAGTATGTTGAAACTAACAACCATAAATCTATTACCCTTGAGAACTCCGAATAAGGCATGGAAAATCTAAGCATGAACAACAACTCTCAAGTACTTTACAATGGAGTTAATCAAACCCTTAACTAGGCTTCATCACATGTAATGCCATGGGAAAAAACCATGGCATGACCAAAACCATGGCTTCTTAAATCACTAATTATAAACCCATTATAACTCTTTAACAGAGTCAAGATTAACTTAACATTACCATCTTTAAACTTGACTTGGGAAAAATGCCAACTCCCTTCAATGTTTAATTGGGTATTTCAGAATACAACATACCCCCCTTCCCTCTTCACTCTACCTAAATCTAGGTCTAGACATTTCATACGCGACTCAATAAAATAGGAGTGCACATGCCTAAATAAGTCTTATAGTCATATGGCCATTTACATTGTGATTAAATTCAACTCCACAAAAATGCTTCTAGTACAATGAACTAATCACTTCTTCATCAACACATTTTTTTCGCTTCTTCCATCATTGCTCCCACTCGAACCAGGAACCCTCCTTTCCTGCGAGTTTTTCAACCCCTTTCCCGAGAATTTATCAACCAAACACACCTCAATATATGATACAAGTTGTTAGGAAATGATAAAACATATAAACACGTGATGATAAAGCACACACAATGAAGAAGAATATGTCTTTACCACTTCGTCCAAGGCATGGTAAATATGGTAAATCTGCCCATCGTTGGTCACTCTCAAGTAATATACAATGGATTTACGCAATCCCTTAAGTAGGCTTCATCACATGCAATACCATGGGAAATACCATGGGACACCGAAAACCATGGAGCCGTAAACCGCCAATGGTAAAACCATATTTCACTCTTTAATTGTGTCAATTTTGAGTACCCTTCTTCTTCACCCATGGTTTTGGAGTCGGTTACTAAATTTTGATCCCATGTATACCACATTTATTTAGGAGATTGATGGTGTTTGCACATAGATCGAATCTTTTCCACATGTTTCTAGGTCATCCTTCCCTTGTAGGTTCTTATAATATCCAAAGTGGACCTACTTGCACGCATTGTAGGTATGGTTATATTGGTGTATTTTCCCCTCGATCTGTAATGTCCCTTTTTGTATAAACTAGGCACACTATCCAAAATGTTTCAAAGAGGATTCAAAACTTTGACATTGAAAACAATCTTTCTCAAGACCCTCATTAACAATGGATTTCACACAGACTCCATGGATATGAGACAAGTGGGGAGGATCAAGGGAAGTGATATTAGGTTCTGATAGTCTTGTAAAATTGATATATGTGTCTTCTTAATATGATGTGGTTTAGGAATTTTTACAAACAGTTCGCATACATCTGCCTTCTATACTTTGTCTAATTTCGAAACTAGGAAAAAGTAGTAAACTAGTCCTTCTTGGTTTGGTTCCAAACACTACCCAACCTTTCCAAATTTATTATGGAAGTACCCTATAGGATTTAAAACATACTAACAAGCCTAAAACATCCATGTTGTGGCAAACCTGAGTGCTTAATGTGCAGTTGTGAGAACTGTCGAATGTCGACCTTTTTCCATTGCCTTTATTATGTATCAAACAAGATGACGACGGGGAATTAAAATCTCATGCTTGGAAAAGGCACACTACTATTTGATTTGCAATCTTCCTGTCATCATGTGTGATTGTAAATATGCATGAGCCATAGACCATAATATACCCATATCACCTCTTAAATTTAGCTCATACAAAACTTGGAACTGTTATTGGATTTAGCAAGTGACCTATACTCGGATTGCTTTATTTAATCTGTTATGGATGCATTATAAGGGGGTTTAAAGTATAAATTATTCTAGAATGATGACATTCTTTACTTTCTTAAGACTTGTTTCATCCACTGAATCACCATATGAACAGGAAAATAATTCACTATTGGATGACTCAAGCTAAACAAAGGATGAAGAAAGGATGATTATACATTGACTTAGGCTGTTGTTGAAGAAAATATTGATGTGGCATTTACCTTTCATAAAAATAACACAAAAGTTTAGAGATTAAGAAATATATTGATTTAGAAACCTTTACTCTTGATATTTCTGCAACATTATCTTGAATAAATATACTATTTTCAATTAATAATATGTTTATGTGGACCAGCTCTATTAGTTGTTGATTTAACTTTGATGTCAATGTTTCAGTGTGCTCATGTGATAGGTCAAAAAATCATGTGGAAATGCTTATTTGGATCCCTATGTGGATATTTAGTCCTCTAAACTGAATCATCCTCAACCAAACTGGTTGATTTCTCCTTATGAATGCACAATTGTTGAGGATGATGATATACTATTAGAAGTGCTAAAAATTAGTCATTCCCCGAGGTTTGTTAGCTTATTATCTATCATAAGAAGAATCCAATATCTATGCTAGCTGAATCAGAAAACAAACTCTTTAGTATAATATGTATTCAACTTCCATCCCATGTTCTCATTTCAATTTTCAGACCAAGCACCTTCAAACTACTTCAGTAAAGGTTCTTTCTTTTTAAAGAAGCAGCTAAGACCAATAGCTTGGTTGTCATGTGGGGGTAAGTATTCTTATAATTGAATATTATCATTATGGAGCATTTAAGTATCTTAAGGTTGGATTTTGGTGTTTTGGAAATGGTTGTCTTTTCATTCATAATTTCTTCTTTCTACGTTGGAGGGTCTATAGGATTTGGTTCTTGTGAATAAATGAATCAACCTTTGCGATTGTAATTAATTAGTGACCACTATTTATTTCCAAGGGAAAAAAACCATTGTTTATTTTAGTAAATAAAAAAATTCCATCTTTAGTGGTGCTCAGGGCACAATACAAAAACATAGGGACTGGTGTCCTTCTGCATCTCATTTTCTAATTCTCCCACACTCATCAAAAGTGTGGGATATAGTCCTAGAAAATTAAAGCACGTAAAAGAATATTAGTTTTTTACTAAAAGTCAAGAGTTCTAAAATATCATCATAGTGACATATAGCATAGCTCTATGAGATTCCAATAGTTAAAAACATAGGCACTACTTGTCTAGCTAGAAGTTGAAGTCCAGCCTTTGAGAATGCATCAGCTGAGCTATTCAGCCCTATTAATACATGTGAGTAAATGATCACCTTAAAATGCTTGGATATATCTTTGATATTCTCATCCAGGGGAAGTAAATTAATGTTCTGAATTTACAACTAATTATTCATCTAAGAAATAACTAGAAAGAAGTCTCCAAAGACCTAGAGTTGAAACAGTCCTTTATAAAGGATTTTCTTCCACAAATATTTATGAGCCATGCATTCACCATACTTATTAGTACCCCTTCCCATATTAGCTTTGAATTAAAAATAATGAGTATCTAAGAAGTAAAGTACACCTCTGAGGTTTCTCATAGAATATTAGCCCTCGAGAAGCTCCATTAAAGCAACTTCGAGTAGATGACTTATTCACTAGCACTTCAACGTTTTTCTCTCCCATAAGCCTTTGAGGAGGTTTACGATGATGAAATATGGCATTGAATTGTGCAAACATTTGAAATGTATGCATTTTTCTATCTACAAAGACATTGACAAATTAGCTAGATGTGAGATAAACCCTCAAGTAATCCTTGAAAATTTGACTCTTCTCTGATCCTTTGCAGCATTGTCGATTAGGTGGGTTGTTTTTTATTTAATTTATGTGTAGAATGGTGTGAGGGGTCTGATTTTGGATATGTATGTTTCCATGGGAAACGTATGGATTTTTTATAATTTGTTTGGAGGGAAATGCTACAACGTCATTGAGGACTATGCACATGCCATCAAAGGACTTACCAAAGTGTTTATTAATTTCTGGATATCGAAGTGTTGGTTCCTTGTGTCTAAAATTCCTAAGAATGAGGAATATTTTCCAACTGTGATAGAGATGATAACCAAGAATCCGTGTTTGGTAATGTTCACTTCCATGTCCTCGAAGGATGCAACACAAAGAACTACTTACATTACTGAAAATGAACATAAATAACAAGTCACATGAATTTATTTTATTCAAAAATACAACCATGGAATCAACTTATAACACATTAGGGGATTCTGTAGCTAGTCATGATGGCATCAAACCAAGATCCTCCTCAAACCAGAAAACATCAGTACCCTTGAATTCAAAAGAAAATTTATTGTTTATAACGAATTAATTCCCTACCTTACCTGATCAAAATGGAACCAACAAGGACCATTACAATGCATTTATCCATATGCTCAATGTGTGTTACCATCTCCCTATTTCATTGCAGTAAAATTCTACAAGGTATGATTACATCTTGATGCATTGTTAGAACACCCAGAATTACATCCTTTAATTAAAATGTGTGTTTCTTAATGCTAACCTTTCTAGATATCAATATTACAAAAGTTGATTATTCAAAGTATATTTTTCCTTTCTTCCACTCTGTACTAAGGTCCAAACCTCTGTCCTACATCATTGTTGATTTAATTGTAATAAAATGGATTATTGGAGAGGAGTGATGGAGGAGGATTATTCAATGTAGTAGAGAGAGTCAATGGCATATCCCTATGTGGATGTAATATTGTTGCATCTTCCTAGGTTTTAAACTCTTTTAACAAAGAATTTAGCACTTGCTTTTACTGCAATTTTTTCACTTTATCAAATCCATTTGTTTAGTTTGCACTCCATTACTCTCTTTAGGGAAATTTCAAGTAGTTCCTAATTATTAGGAGTATGTTGGTCTAACCCTTTCCTTTCAACATATTGTAAAAACTGACATACTGAACTAAATATTTGTTTAAATTGGATGAAAGTAGTAAGATTAGCTTGAATTCGAGTGTTTGGACTAGCAGTTTCTTAAATTCTTTTATTGATTTTAATATTGAATTTTCATAAAAATTTTAGAACCAATCCTAATAATTCCAAAATTTACTAGATATTACTATGTAAATTGTTTGTAATTTTATTCTCTTCCAATGAATATATTATTTTATTCATTTAGTTTAGAATTGTAATCATAAATGGATCAAGTCTTAAACAAATGAATTCAATCTTGGAAGTAAGGGTAGAAATTGGAGTGTGCAGAAATGTGTCACTGCCTTCGTTATCTTCTCCCATGACAATTGGATCCTCAACCTCTTCACAACCGCTGCAAATGCCACAGTCTTCATAGACTTTTCTATTTGATTCCTCTAGTTTTAAGGCCTTGTATATTTTTGTTACATTATCATCCTGGGTGGCACAAGCCTTTTCTTGATGCACATAAATTTTGTTTTCTCCTCCTCCTCAACATTATTACATTAGTGACTAACCATTGATTCACACATCAATTTTTTTCTATAAATGATGGCACCCTTTTGCAGCCAAAAATAAAATAGATACTAGTTTAGAGGTGCAGCACTTTGCAATCTCTTCGATCTAGTTTAGTGGTCATTTGTTGGACATTAATAAAATTATATTGATCTTATCTCCATAACTCTGTTCTTGAACATCATTATAGTTATTGTGTATCCAATTTCCCATGACATAATCTCCAAAATTAACTATACATTCTCATTTGGTTTGCTTGGGTTATCTTTCGATGCATTGTGAAATTTAAATGTTAGGAATTTCTAAATTTCAAGACTTTTCAAGTGTGTCATATCACTTTTTTTCATTTTGACTTGATTGGGTTATATTTAGATGCATTGTCAAATTTAAATTCAAGGACTTTCAAATGTGTCATTTTTCTTATTTGGATGAATTCTGCTCAATCTACTTACAAAGATTTGGCATATCTCTCTTGGTTATTTAGGATTTTTTTTTCCTTTTTCACTTCTATTAAGATAAGAGGCTCTTATAACTCCTCTTTAGTTTTAGTTGTGTTGCACCTTTCAGAAACAACAATTTCAAAGTTTTAGAAAATGGGGAGACACATGCATTAGAGTTTTGGTTTTTTAATAGTTATAAAAATTGAAAAATTTAAATAAAAAAGAGGAAATTATAAAAAAATAGTCTTCTATATTCATGTATATCACCATTAGTCATCAAATGCCATGAAAATTCATAAATGAATGATGATATCAATAGAAAACCAAATTGTCTTCATATATGAAACAATAAAGTAGAGCAAGGCCCAACACATCCATGAAAAAAAAGAGTGTTTTTTTGAAGTTCATCAAGCCTTGCATATCATACTTATCAAAGACAATAGTATTTATTAATACCATATTTAACTAATTTGAGTGTTCAACTCAACAATTTATTCTTGTGCATGTACAAAGAATTGACAAATTCAGATCAATTTTCTTGTAGACTTTTTGTCCTTGTACTTGCCTGGAAAATGGTACTTTTATGAGGATATCTTGGGCATATTTCCCAAGGAAAGACCACTATTGTTGAGGTGTTTTTATGCATTTGTTTGAACATAATTCCTTCTGTTGTTATCCTTTTCCTACCTACATTTCCCTGTATGCTTAATTCAACTATCTGGACAGTCATTTTGTATGCGTTGTGGTCTTTTCAGTGCGTAAAGTGTACACTTAATAGTATAGGAAGGAACTTTTTTTTAGATCTGATTTTCTGTCAGATCTGACTACCAAAAGGGACCCAACCTAAGTGCTATTTAAAAACATATTTGTTGCAGTTTTGTAAGCAATGAAAATGTGCTTTTTAGGAGTTGTTTCGAGGTATATTGCATCTATAATTGGGTTCAAGTAATCTACATATTTTCTAGGGAGAGCAGCAAGGTATACTTGTTTCCAGAGCAAATTTTTTCTATCTGCTAACCCATAGATGCGTTGCATTCATTCCTTGTGGAAATCATCATAATTAACCATACTCTTACATTTTGAGTTCATTAAAATAAGAAAATGCTTATCAGATATTTCGTGCTTTGTTCCACACTAGTGGTCTAGGATCATAGTGGTAAGAGAACCGATCATATTACTTTGTGGATTTCCGTCTTCATGGAAAATTATATCTCCAGCATCATCTCTTAATACTTCCTTTTCCATTTTTTCCACAAGTGCAAGAGATGATTCTATTTCCCACCATTTGGCTAGAGTACCAGTAAAACATTGTATAAGACATTTGCATGCTTCTATCTCACCTTTTCCTTTCATGCACATAATTCTATATGATACATACATTCTGTCTAACTCTTGTCTGATTTGTCCTACAAACATATTATCAATGTTCCACTCTAGGTAGCTTTCTTCAGAAAACTGTGGTACTTCAGGTAACTTTCCTTTGCCATACAAATCTCCCAACAATTTTGAAGTTTTGATCTCCCTTCACCAGTGGCTTCCTTCGACGAAGACGAAGCTTGACAATTTCTTGGCTCTAACTATTTCTTACACAATCTCCTACACGAACTCTTACATGAACCTTCAAATGGATCAACACTTGTATACTTCCATTAGTGGCTTCCTGCCTTTCGGGATTACAGACCTCTTATGCTATTTAGATCCTAAGAGAAATTCAGATGAACTTTGGATGAATCTCAGACAACAGAGAGCCAAGAGAAATAAAACTTTATTTTATTAAGAACGCTTGATAGCAATTTACAGAATGATTATATAAGATAGATCTGAAGAGATCCAACATACAGATTCTTTGATGGACTAGGGAACCCAAAGGTGTCGAAGCTACCTTCTTCTCATTTCCCACACTCAGACTTGGGAACTCAAAGGTGTCGAATCTACCTTTTTCTCATTTCCCACACTCAAATTCTAACTTACTTGTAGAGCTCTAACCTCCAAACTTTGATGATCCAAATGACTTACTTCACCCCTTATTTATAGGAAATTCAGGGGACAAGTAGAATCCTACTTTTCAGAGTGTTGGGACATGTATGTCCTTGACAGGAATAAAGATAGTATTGGATTTTCCATAGATTCTCTGTAATGTGGGTCAAACCACACCAAAAGTTGAAGAAGTCCTTCAAGTTACAGAGATTCATCCAGAAAGCTTATGAACAAAGTGGAGATTTTAAACAATCAAACCCCACGGAAAACTTATTGAGAAGACTAAAGGTTACACAGTGGAGATTTTTACAGAATCCCACGAAAACTGTCAAACACCATAGTCGGTCTAAAAGACATTAATCAGAGTACATTGAACCATACTGGTTATCATAATACAATGTGTCCCACATTTTGGTGTAAATTTGGCGGATAATAATAGGTTGTCCTTGTAAATTCTGTACCTTAATCTTCATACGTACTAACCATTGATGATGGTTACTCAAAAAGCAACCAAACACTTGTTTTTCATCCATGACTTCATATTCTTGCATATCTCTTATTTTATTAAGTCCAACACCATGTCCTTCATATTCTCTTTCAATGATATATGGGTCCACTGTGCTTCGGTTGGTGCCAAATGTTTTCCACCAATTGAAGAACCAATCAGGGATATCAAACTGTAGAGCTGTTCTAACAGATCCAAACTTGAGAAGGGAGACATATGTCCTATTAGAATTGTCCTTGCATAAAAAGTCCCACCACATCTATTTGTATTCTGAATAATTGTAAGGAGTGCCAGGAAAGATTCGGTCTGCATGTCGTGTTGGACACCATTCAAGATTTTGTGGACGATTTATGTAGTAGTACTAATTTTATATTACGGGAGCGACAAATTTTTTTTGCCAAATAGATTCAACATCATGAAAAGTATATATCAATGCTTGTGATGCATCTGCAGCTTTTCTAAGTGCTCTGTCATACATCAAACTTGGAATAGAACTTGTGGAAGTGGGCCTTCGTCGAATCTCTGGTACAAGCCTTGGGAGTAGAGAACATGGCTGTAGGTTCCTATCAATCACTTGAGTGCTTCGTAGCTACCAGGTTGGTCTCCATTGTTGTTTGTATTTGGTCCAGCTCATGCTTTCTGGAATTTCTCTAGTTTCTTCCTGATTGTTTTTCCACTCACGTACTATGATTAAACAGGAGGCAGGTTCATTTGATATTTGTTTTTCTGCAGTCTGTAAGAGATTTTCTCAGCTCAAAAAATCAGGCAAACAATTTTTAGAACCTTTAATATGTTCAATATCAAATTTAAAGTTTGAAAACAAAGATTTCCATCTTGTGAACTTGGCCTCATTGGCCTTTTTAACTTCTTTGTTCAAGACTTTGTTCATTGGCCTTTGGTCATAAGATTTCTAGATGAATTTTTCTTAAAAGAAAAAAATTATTATAAGAACAGATGCTGGTGCCAAAGAAAACTTTATTTTATTAAGAACGCCTGATAGCAATTTACAGAATGATTACATAGGATAGATCTGAAAAGATCTAGCATACAGATTCTTTGACGGACTAGGGAACCCAAAGTCTCAAATTGTTCTCTGAGAAGTGAAATTTTTTGTTGAACCTGTGGCAATTTCAATTGGTCTTCTATTCTCATAGCTGCTTTCAAATATTTCAATTCTTGGATCTTTCTCTCTTTCTACTAAATGGTCATGGCAATCTGGACCATTGTTGAAATTTGTGGACAAGAGACAAAAGGGAGGACAAATTTGGTTGCTTAGATAGCTTTTGCAGAACCTTGTCTGATTTTTATATTAGCTAGAGTGATGAAGAATGCAGCTTTGCTTTCTGGAGTTCTTGCTGAGCCATAAGGTTCGACAGCTACACGGAAAGGAGTGGCAAGAATACAGGCAACCATAATATTTGAGAGGAAAAACTTCATATCCAAACAATGTTGCTCAAAGCACAATGTTACTTTTGGGATCTCATATCCCAAGGATATTTGAGTATTGCCTACTCCAGTAATAACATGAGAAGTTTTTCTCCAATATTTTGCCGGAATAAGATCTTTATACAACATATTTACATCTGCACCAGAGTCAATCATAGCTTTGAGCTTGAAATTTCTATCTTGAATTTTTAAATGTATCAGTACCAAAGGTTTTTGATGCTCAATAGCCAAAACTTTCAAATAATTAAGGCCTTCAAGACTATTAGTATCAAATATACTAATGTTTCTTTTTATGTGCTCTTCTTCTGATCTTTCTTCTGAAGGAGCACCTCTTTTAAGTTTCTGGATTTCATCTCGAGTAAACAGATCGACTTTTTATGCATTTTCTTCCAAAAATCAACTTTCAAGACCTTGAACTTTGTGTTTCAGATCAAAAACTTCACTTTTCAAATTATTCAGATCAAAAACTTCACTTTGTGTTTCAGATCGAAAACTTCATTTTCTTTTATGCTTTCATCCGTTTCTGATTCTTCTGTAGAGCTGCAAGAACAGTCATTTGAGTTTGAACATTGACAGTTCTGAGAAATAAATAGAACTTGCTATTCTAATTCAGACAAATCATCAGTGTCATATTCAAATTTAGAAGTTTCAGGTCTAGAACTAAAATTTCCTTGAGCTATATGAACTTCTTATTGCTTAATAAAAGGGTTTCTGGGGCAGGCATCAGTGATGTGCATATCTGAGCCACATCAGTTGCAATGAATAGGGTTTCTAGAAGCCATTGCTCTTTCAGTATTTCTGTGAACCTTATTTTGGGAATATTTTCCCTTGGTCTTTTTTGATGCCTCTCTTTGTGGGAATCTGTTTGTGAGGTGTCCTAGTTGCCCACAGATCCAACAAGTGAGCTTTTGCTTTTCTTGAGCCTTAAAGGTTTTCATCTTTATATCATTTGGAGTATAGTAATGGGTATTAGGAACCCTCTTGGAATGTGCTCTCTTTCAAAATGTATTAGAAGGTCTGCCAAACTGAGAATTATTTTGAGGTCTTCGGACACTTCTGATTCTTTTCAATATTTTCTTGGCCTTTCTTTTCCTGCGAATCGGATCTTCTATTGATAATCCATACTTAGCACATATTGATTTGCTATCAGGAAATCTAGACATCTTTTGAATAGATTTATTTACCTTAGTGCTAGTACATAGGCCAACCAGAGCATAAGTAATAATAGAGTAGATTTCTCCCCAAGTGTAGGTTTCCTAGGGCATTTGAAAAATGCCTTGGGCTTTAAATTAATCTACATATTTACTGGGGAGATCAGCAAGGTATACTTGTTTCCAAAGCAGAATTTTGCTATCTGCTACCTCATAGATGCGCTACATTCATTCCCTGTGGAAATCATCATAATTAGCCATACTCTTACATTTTGAGTTCATTAAAATAAGAGAATGATTATTAGATATTTCGTGCTCTATTCCACACCAGTGCTCTAGGATCATAGTGGTAAGAGCACCGATCATATTACTTTGTGGCTTTCCGTCTTCATGGAAAATTATATCTCCAGCATCATCTCTTAATACTTCCTTTTCCATTTTTTCCACAAGTGCAGGAGATGATTCTATTTCCCACCATTTGGCTAGAGTACCAGTAAAAAATTGTATAAGACATTTGCATGCTTCTATCTCACCTTTTCCTTTCATGCACATAATTCTGTATGATACATACATTTTTTCTAACACTTGTCTGATTTGTCCTACAGACATATTATCAATGTTCCACTCTAGGTATCTTTCTTCAGAAAACTGTGGTACTTCAGGTAACTTTCCTTTGCCATACAAATCTGGAGTTGAGGGCCTATACATGTTCCATGGCAGGCTTTCTTTAACAGGAAAAGCCCATTCTAGTGCAAGCTGGGTAACAAGGGCATAATCTGCCTCAATGCTTTCTTTAGGAAAATGGAGGGGAACTTTTTCTTTGATTTCAGACTTTTCTGAATGATAAACACTAGAAATTCCTTCAACTAGTCTAGTAAAAAGATTAGAGAAAGGGATTTTTCTATCAAGTTGATCTTTTGAAGGAAGATCTGCTTGGATCTATCTGACTTGGTACTTGATATCTTCCATTTTCTCATCAAGTTCAGATAGTTTATGGGTCATTCCAGAATAAGAGTCTTGTAACTCTTCTAGTTTTGTACTTTGATTTTTGGCTTTAGAGGTTGTTATTGTGACTTCATTTCTATTCCCAATATGTTTCCTGCAGCTGGTCAATATGTTTCCTACTAGCATAATCATTTGTGACAAATGTATGTGCAGCCATTCCTCTTAAAGCAACATTTGTCCAATTTATTTGTTCTGAAAAAACCTGTATTCTTCTATCAGTGTTACTCATTTGAGATTCTTATTTAGCCAAAACTAGAGGGACAGCTTTAGATTGTTTCTCTTCTTCTTCAAGAAGAATACTTTTGAATGGGGGAAAGGTAGAAGTGGATTCTAATTGTTTCCCATCAATGCTTTTCCACTTATGTTTAGGACTTTCTATTCCTTTTCCCTTTTCAGAGTCCATCATTTGGACTACCTATTTCTCAGAAATATTTTTTCTCCATTCATAGAAGGAAATCCCACAATCTTGATTATTCATATAGGATTGCCATTCTTTTGCTAAGCTTTGCTTTTGTTCTACGAGGACTGATGCATTGAATTCTACTGCATCTGGATGAGAAAAGAGATCCCAATTTATCATTCTCTTCATCCAATCTTTATCTACTTGCCATTTTTTGTAGCCTTTTATGAGAGTAAAGAATTTATGCATTTTAGGGATAGAAGGCTTTTGGATATCAGTTGGTAGAGGATTATTGAAACGGTAGTCAGGGATGACTGTGTTGGATTTCTCTATGTATCCTAAACCATACTTGGGCATACCAAGAGGTTTGCAGTAGCTAAATATTTCTTTGAGTCTTGGGTCATCAGTTTCCAGTGCAGGGACGGAATGTATCATTAAGACATGATCATCATGGGGAAAACTAATATCAACACATTTGGGATGAGGGAAAGACTCTTTGGACAGAGTAGGTCGAGAAATATTGTTGTGAGGATTATGGTTTTCATGTTGTGTAAATAGGATAGTATTTTCTTGCTCTGAAGTAGAACAATCACCACGTTGGGCTGCTAAGCTTTGAAGAGATATAAGTTGAGATAAATCGGGGCATTTGACAGAAAAGGGGACAGATCCTAGAGAGGATAGCAGAGGTTGTAACAAAGTATGAAGGCAGTGTGCATGCATAGGAGATGCAGATGGAGGGAAGGAGATGATGGCAGAAGAGGATCCTTCCTAGACATTTGTAGTAGTGATTGGACGTTGCTTAGGGATGTGGGGAGTATCAAAAACCCAATGAGATGGAAATGATAATTGATCCCATTTAATAGTCTGATGTTCAATTTTTTGGTTCAGGGGATTAGTAAGGACTAGAGTACTAGCCTGAGAATCTTGGCTAGGAGAATGTAGAACAGCAGGATACATGGTAATAGTGTGGTGAAAACATCCTCTGGTCTGGATAGAGATATTGGTCCGTTTACTGCGCATATCAAAACTAGTGGTTTTGATTTGAAGTTTGAGAATATCAGTGAGGTGTTCATCAAAAGAATAGATTGAGAAATTTGGATAGCAGTCGAACCAGATAGGGCCATTTGACAGAGGAGCGACCACACCTCCTATCAAAGAATCTGTGAATTTATTGTTTGTAAGATCTCAAACTGTACATAGAACAAAGGTGTTCAAACCTTTATTTGTTAAAGCACTAATTCCTACTCGAATACAGCCTAAATGAAGATACTTAGTGCCATGACGTTTAGCTTCAGCTTGAATTTCTTTTGGGTCTAGAAGTGCAACAGTTTGAGTAGTATCACAATTTTCTTGTACTTCAGAAACAACTTCTTTTACTTTAACATGACTAACATCTTTAGGATGAAACATGTTTAAATCTGCATAGACTTGACTAGGGTTAACACTAGGTAGTTTCCAGGTAGCTTGGGGATTTTTCTCCACAAGTTCTAGATCAGCAGAATTTAAAGTTTTAGTAGAACTAGATTCAAACATATCTGACAAAGCAGAAGAACTAGTGGATGCTAGAGATTCAACATGCTTAATATCTTTGAAAGACACAGATCTATTCATTGTACTAGGTAAATTTGACGAACCAAGCTCTGATACCATTTTTGAATGTTTGATCTCCTCGAGTTACAAATATTCGTCCGGAAAGCTTATGAACAAAGTGGAGATTTTAAAGAATCAAATCCCATGGAAAACTTATTGAGAAGACTAAAGGTTACACAATGGATATTTTTACAGAATCCCATGAAAACTGTCAGACACCATAGTCAGTCTGAAAGACATTAATCAGAGTACATTGAACCATACTGGTTATCATAATACAATGTGTCCCACATTTTGGTGTATATCTGGTGGATAATAATAGGTTGTCCTTGTAAATTCTGCACCTTAATCTTCATACATACTAACCATTGATGATGGTTACTCAAAAAGAAACCAAACACTTGTTTTTCATCCATGACTTCGGATTCTTGCAGATCTCTTATTTTATTAAGTCCAACACCATGTCCTTCATATTCGCTTTCAATGATATATGGGTCCACTGCACTTTGGTTGATGCCAAATGTTTTCCACCAATTGAAGAACCAATCAGGGATACTGTAGAGCTGTTCTAACAGATCCGAACTTGAGAAGGGAGACATATGTCCTGTCAGAATTGTCCTTGCATAAAAAGTCCCACCTCATCTGTTTGTATTCTGAATAATTGTAAGGAGTGCCAGGAAAGATTTGGTCTGCATGCCTATTGGCCACCATTCAATATTTCGTGGACGATTTATGTAGTAGTACTGATTTTCTATCGTGGGAGCGACATAATTTTTTTTCCAAATAGATTCGACATCATGAAAAGTATATATCAATGCTTGTGATGCATCTGCAGCATTTCTAAGTGCTCTGTCATACATCAAACTTGGAATAGCACTTGTGGAAGTGGGCCTTTGTCAAATCTCTGGTACAAGGCTTAGGAGTAGAGAACATGGCTACAAGTTCCTATCAATCACTTGAGTGCTTCGTAGCTACCAGGTTGGTCTTCATTGTTGTTTGTATTTGTTATAGCTCATGCTTTCTAGAATTTCTCTGGTTTCTTCCTATTTTTTTTCCACTCACTAACTATGATTAAACAAGAGGCAGGTTCATTTGATATTTTTTTTTTCTGCAGTCTGTAAGAGATTTTCTTTGCTCAAAAAATAAGGCAAACAATTTTCAGAACCTTTAATATGTTCAATATCAAATTCAAAGTTTGAAAACAAAGCTTGCCATCTTGCGAATTTGGCCTCACTGGCCTTTTTAACTTCTTTGTTCAAGACTTTGTTCATGGCAGCAGCATCTGTTCTTAAAACAATTTTTTTGTTAATGAGAAAAATTTCAAATTTTTGCACAACATTTAGTGCAACCTTGATTTCTTTGTCTAATGCAACATAGTTTTTCTTTGCATCCTGCCAAACCCCTAAAGCAAATTGTAAAATTTCTTCTGACTTCTTTTTGTTTTCTTTGATCCTTACTTGCTTAAGAACTGCTCCCCACCCTTCATTACTGGCATCTGTTTCAACAATTTTTGGTAGATCATCATCTGCGACATAGAGAATAGGTAGAGTCTTTACTCTTTCTTTGATTTTTTGCACGGCTCTGGTGTGCTCATGGGTCTAGGGAATTGGTTCCTTCTTCAATATTTCATTCAAAATCTTTCGATCTTTAGCATAGTATTTGTATAAATGACTGACATAGTTAAGACTACCCAAAAATCTTTGCAGCTGGGTTTTGTCAAGGATTTTGTCAGGAAATTTATCAGCAAATTTGACTGGATCTTGTTGCAAGATCAATGTTCCATTGGAGATAACATACCCTAAAAACTTGATCTTGGCTTGGAATAATTCAAGCTTCCTTTTTGATAGGACCAAACCGGCTTCTTTGACAAATTTTAACAAGGTTGCTAGATGTTTAAAATGCTGCTCAATTGAGTATGAAAACACAAGAATATCATCTATATATACAATCAACCAATCAAAGTATGGCTTGAGCACATTATCCATCACCCTCTGGAATTTGGAAGGAGCATTCTTGAGCCCAAATGGCATGACATTCCATTCATAATGTCCTGCAGGAACACTAAAGGCTATTTTGAACTTATCTTCCTCTTTAATGGCTACCTGCCAAAATCCAAACTTGAGATCAAACTTTGAGAATATCTCAGCTCTTTAAATTCTGTTTACTAGACTCGACTTATGAGGGATTGGGTATGTGTCATCTGCAAGAACTTTATTCAGAGGCTTGTAATTTACAACAAGTCATGGAACACCTCTTATTTGTTCAGAGTGTTTATTTACATACAACCCATAACAATTCCAAGGACTCTTAGAGTGTCAGATAAGTCCTTTTGATAACAGTCCTTTAATTTATTCTTCACATAATTTTTCAAAATGGGCATTCATGGGAATTGCTCTGCTTTTACAAGGTTTTCCCTCATAGCCTTCCTTATAGGGAAGCTGAATAAAATACTTAGCTTTTTTCCAAAATGCAGTTGGGTTTTCAAAACATGCCTGAGTCTCAAATTGTTCTCTGAGATGTGAAATTTTTTGTTGAACCTGTGGCAATTTCAATTGGTCTTCTATTCTTATAGCTGCTTTCAAATCTTTCAATTCTTGGATCTTTCTCTCTTTCTGCTGGATTGTCATGGAAATCTTGACCATTGTTGAAATTTATGGAGAAGAGACAAAAGGGAGGACGACTTTGGTTGCTCAAATAGCTTTTGCAGAACCTTGTCTGATTTTTATATTAGGTAGAGTGATGAAGAATGCAACTTTTCTTTCTAGAGTTATTGCTGAGATATAAGGTTCGATAGCTGCAAGGAAAGGAGTGCCAAGAATACAGGCAACCGAAATATCTGAGAGGAAAAACTTCATATCCAAACAATTTTTCTCAAAGCACAATGTTGCTTTGGGGATCTCATATCCCAAGGAGATTTGAGTATTGCCTACTCCAGTGATAACATGAGAAGTTTTTCTCCAATATTTTGCCGGAATAAGATCTTTATACATCATATTTACATCTGCACCAGAGTCAATCATAGCTTTGAGCTTGAAAATTCTATCTTGAATTTTTAAATGTATCAGTACCAAAGGTTTTTGATGCTCAATAGCCAAAACTTTCATAGAATTAAGGCCTTCAAGACTATTAGTATCAAATATACTAATGTTTCTTTTTATGTGCTCTTCTTCTAATCTTTCTTCTGAAGGAGCACCTCTTTTAAGTTTCTAACCATCTCGAGCCCACAGATCTACTTTGTATGCATTTTCTTCCAAAAATCGACTTTCAAGACCTTGAACTTTGTGTTTCAGATCATAAACTTCTCTTTTCAAATTATTTAACTCTTTACCTAAATCATTCAATGTGAGAGGCTGAAATATTTCATTCCTGTTATGCTTTATGAATGATTTGGTATTCTTTTCAAAAGAAGCATCAACAAATACAGGCTTCTTACCTGAAGATGTTTCATCATGAGATTTTTGTGTCGTCTTCATCATAGTTTTCAGGAAAGATTCAAGGAGGAATGCCTTCATTTCTCCTTCAGGTAATGCTTGGATTTGGGAAAGCATTTGTGCATCTTCTCTTGTGTTGCTTGATGCCATGCAAACTTTTAGTTTAGGCATTTTTCTGTTGAGTTCTTCTTCTGTTTCTTCTATGCTTTCATCCGTTTCTAATTCTTCTATAGAGCTGTAAGAACAATGATTTGGGTTTGAACATTGACAGTTCTAAGAAATAAATAGGACTTCCTATTCTAATTCAGACAAATCATCAGTGTCATATTCAAATTCAGAAGTTTCAGGACTAGAACTGAAATTTCCTTGAGCTATATGAACTTCTTCTTTCTTAATAAAGGGATTTTAGGGCAGGCATCAGTGATGTGCATATCTGAGCCACATTGGTTGCAATTAATAGGGTTTCTAGAAGCCATTGCTCTTTCAGTATTTCTGCGAACCTTATTTTGGGAATCTTTTCCCCTGGTCTTTTTTGATGCCTCTCCTTGTGGGCATTTATTTGCGAGGTGTCCTGGTTGCCCACAGAGCTAAAAAGTGAGCTTCTTCTTTTCTTGAGACTTAAAGGTTTTCAGATTTATATCATTTGGAGTATAGTAATGGGTATTAGGAACCCTCTTGTAATGTTCTCTTTTTCGAAACTTATTAGGAGGTCTACCAAAATGAGAATTCTTTTGAGGTCTTTGGACACTTCTGATTCTTTTAAATATTTTCTTTGCCTTTCTTTTCCTGCAAATCAGATCTTCTATTGATAATCCATACTTAGCACATATTGATTTGCTATCAGGAAATATAGACATTTTTTGAATAGATTTATTTACCTTAGTGCTAGTACATAGGCCAACCAGAGCATAAGTAACAATAGAGTAGATTTCTCCCCAAGTGTAGGTTTCATAGGGCATTTGAAAAATGCCTTGGGATTTAAAGTAATCTACATATTTACTGGGGAGAGCAGCAAGGTATACTTGTTTCCAGAGTATATTTTTTCTATCTTCTACCTCATAGATGCGCTGCATCCATTCCCCGTGGAAATCATTTGAAATTAGCGATACTCTTACATTTTGAGTTCATTAAAATAAGAGAATGCTTATCAAATATTTCGTGCTCTGTTCCACACTAGTGCTCTAGGATCATAGTGCTAAGAGCACCGATCATATTACTTTGTGGATTTCCATCTTCATGGAAAACTATATGTCCAGCATCATCTCTTAATACTTCCTTTTTCCATTTTTACCACATGTCAAAACCCCATATTTTCTGAAAAATTTAAAATTTTTAAAATACAAATAATTTTCATAAATGCAGTCAACTAATTGTTTAATTAGTTATATGTTAATGGATTCATTATCTGAATTATCTATTTGATTATGTTTATCTTATAGAACAATTCTTTTTCAGTTTAATGACTTGTTTTTCTTTGCGACCACAAGGTGGAACTGTCATGATATTCTGGGCTTACTTAGCTTTCGAGCTAATGTAGAAAGTTTTCCTGCTCTTACAGACTTACAGGTAAGAAGTTCAGGTGCTGCTTGTCAATAATGCTAAATCATTCAGATATAAGTTCGTCGCACAATAATAGCTCAGTAAAAGAATATAAATGTTATTCAAATTCGAGTGCTTTATGAGGCAAAACCATTAAATCGTCAATCCTTTTAAGATGCTATGGAAATGAGATTTAGTTCTATCAGTACCGACGACAACTGTTTTCTTTCTAAAAGACATAATTCAAAGTTCTTACTGCATACTAAACTCTTCGATGTCTATCCTAATCGTCATGTGTAAAAATGTCTTAAATCTTTCTTTGCAAGCAGATTAAGAATGATAGAGTTATTACGTTAAAGATCTACTGACAAAGTGAACATAATCTCTTTACCTCCTAATAAATTGTTGGTTACTCTTTGCAATGTAAAAGTAATGTGCAACAGTTATTAAGTTTTTATACTATTAATCCATCTTCCCAGCCTGATGTCCTAAGGAAATTATATCCTCATAAACTACTGTCAATTTGGATATAATAGTGATGATGGATTAAGTTCCTCTGCCCATAATTTACTTGGAATATGTTATCCAGTTAAGGCTATTAATTTTATAAAAATTTCCAATGTCAATCTCTTTAAACAATTTAAAACTTATCATGCTTAATAGTAAATCTTACTAGTTTACTAATTAAATATGTAAAGGTAAAAGATTAACACTAGTATGTAGGGTATATAACATAAATTAAATTTAAGATTTTTTTTTATAAACAACAACTACCATAACTTTAGATAGAGTTCTAGTTGGTCTAAAGACTGAATATCATGTTTGTTATAAACAAAGGGTCATAGGTTAGACCTCACCCATGAAGTGTTTAAGGTTTATCTTTAATTTATAGTTCTATACTCTTTTTACTAAATGCCTTCTGTATCACCTTTACATAAATAACATGCTAGGTTAAGCATTGATTTTATCCTTGCTAGGCTCAATTGTTTGGTTGAGTAATTGCTAGTTTGTAAGCAAGTACTCATCAAATGAACGTTATGAAATCCTTTTAAACATGTTACAAGACTTAACTAAAACTAAGGTTATAATTGTTTGAAAGTAAACATGTCACAAAGTATAAAAAGGGTCGTATTAACCTACATGCCCTTGATGAGTATTATGGCAAAGTTTAAGGTAATGATTCTTATGTTTTTCCCATATTACGTGCATGATAGGTTGACATTGGAACATGGACTAAGGTGGAACTTTCGATTTACCAAATGATTGGAAATCATTCTCTCCGTAGAATGTTTGCCAGGACTATACGCTTTTACCCACAACATGTAAAATATTTGTTGACTAATGTGGCATCGTCTTGGCCATGTGTTGCACAGTTAAAAGCACAGCATTGAACCCTAGCTTGTCATTACCTCCGTCGCCTTCGGCCTCCTGCCGCTCTGATACGATGTTCTCGTCTGCACTGTCGCTTGCATCTTGCTGCTGATAGTCTCCCTGCTTATTCTACACCTCGTGAGCTCGTCCCGAATGTACAGTAGATAAGTGATGTTACCAAAAGTTTGTTGCTTGGGCATAGGTCAGTGGTTCTTTCTTCAGGATTTCACCATCGTAGCGAGTTCAATCCCAAACCTTTCGACTGTAAGGAGTTCCCTTCCTCTTTGGCTTGCCACTAAGAGTCGTGGTCTTTTGTTTCAAAGTTGCTGGGGCATAGGGTTTCACCGCAGAGAAGTGTCTTTAGCTGGATAAGAAGTGACGACCCAAGCATATTTATTTGCTGAGCTTGATGTTCCTGTTCTCCGTCGCTGTAGGTTATTTGCTGGGTTAGTAACTCCTTCTTTCTCGCAGCAGATGAAGGGTTTCATTTTCCTTGTGTTGGTGGTTTCCCTTTTGTTTGTGGGTGGTCATGCTTCAGTTAAATTTTAGGTAAGAATGTTATTAACCCTTCCAATAGCTTCGTAGTTTGTTTTATTACACAAATGTTTATTTGGTAGACAAAATTTTAATATTATTGTTCTTCTTTATTAACAGGTGTCGACCTGTCTCCCTCTGCGTGGTTGGTGCGAGGCTGTGGCGATTTGCTAGTTCACGGTAAGCCTTGGATATCCATGGAAAATACTCCTTGTTTGGTCCCTTATGGGACATTTGTGGGTTGGTCTCCGTGGCTTGCAACCCTTGTGGTTTTGGTTCAACTGGGTTTACCGGTTCGCTGTTTGTTTGTTGATATTAAACCCCTTGCCTTGTGCAGGGCTTTCGGCTTAGGCCGTGACTGTAAATTTTGAACTTGTTCTGATTACTGTTTATATATATATGTAAATGATGGAAAGGCTGTAAAGGCCTTACTCTGTGAATTTTTTTTGAGGCCGTGAGTACATTATCTGAGTTAGACTCCTTCAGTTTATTATCTCCGTTGTATATTTTGATACTAGTAGGGTTTTACCCTAACTCGAAGATATAACAAGTATTTACATTTTCCTTAAAGAAAAGAACATCTTTTATCTATAATGCACTTCAGTAATTTGTTGGGTTATTGTTTATATTGTATAATGGTTGGTTAAGCTCTGTGAATCAAGCATATTATTTCTCTGTTGGTTATTTCCTGCGCGTTAATGCAATTGAGTTTTACCTTGTAATATTTTTAATTATTACCTGCTAGGGTTTCTATACATTGTTTTTATATTAGTTTATTTTATTATAGAATCTATAAATGTTGTTATATAAATTTAATCTTCGGAAAATAAGAACTTCATGTTTTTAGTGATGTACTTATGTAACTGTCAGTTACATCCTTTGAGTACAGAATTTATATTTTATTTAATGTTTACTATTATAGAATAAGAACATTACTTTATTTACATATTAATATTGTTCCTATAATTATACAGTCCATATAAGGTGTATAATAAGAAAGTGTTTTGCTATTATATTCTTATTAAGCTTTCTATACTAATATATTTTATAAGAGGTCCCTTCAGTGTTCTGTAATATTCTATTGATGTTATAATATTATTATTTATAATATAAAGGAAAGAATAAACTATTTATGCTATGACCTGTAAACTATATGATAGTGTTTGTTTAAATTTCTAGAAGATAGGTCAATAGATATATAACTTATTTAAGTTCAATTAGATAAAATAAAAAAATTATTTACACTACAGTGTAATTAAAAATCTTACACCTGTTAGTTTTAGCTTTAGAAATAGATCTAAATTGGTCTATCCTCTCTTACAGTTTGAATGTTATAAAAGAACAATACAGTAATTATTTATCCTATTCAGAAAAGAAATAACCTGTAAAGATGAATGGCATTCAAAAAGAACCTGACACTACATAATTTAACTCTTATAAATTCTCTTCCTTTGTTTCAAAATAAAATAATAAAGTTAATGAAATGAAAGCTGTATAAAGAACTGTTTATTTATTGAGACCTACTTCTGTTAGTAAAGAAAATATAGTTTCTTTCCTTGTTCTAAAATATGATATTCATAGCTTAAGTCTAACCCTAACTCTACTTCATGTACAAAATGCTATTTCTTCTGATAACAAAATAAAAGTAAACATTCTTTTAAACAAGCTAACATCTTATTCTATAATTGTATCATACTTTCTTTATATAAATTCACCACCTGTGCTAGAGTACGATATGGATTACTCCAGATGAGGAAAAACACAGGTAGGATTTGTTTCTCCTTAAAATTGACTTCATTACTAAACAAACTAAGTTATCCTATCCTCTAAGTTTTTACATCATAAACTACAATTGCATCATTCAATCATACACAGATAATAACACAGAAATTAATAAATAACAGAACCTGTTCTTAGAGCTTGGATGACAACAGCAATGGGAGGCCGTTCCTCCCTACCAACTCCTGGAGAGCACTCAAACAGCGACTCCTCAGGACCCCCGAGCTTGCTCTGGTCTCCCTGGCTGGAACTAGGTGCAGCAAAAAATAAAGTACTGGTCCTGAGACTCAATACCAGTCTTGATCTTGTCAGTCAAATCTCTCAGCTAGCAAGCTGTATCAGACCAAGTTACTGCAGTTTATCTCTCAAAACACCTTCCTTACAATTTTTCCTTTTTCCCAATGAATTCCTTGAAGTGCATTCCTCCTGAATGATTCTTCTCCTGGAAAAATATCTGAGCAGCCTCAGCTCTCTACATTGGGTATTTTTAAAAGATTGTCTAGGTCTTTTTGGGTTGGTTGTCATTAATTGAGCCACTTGCTCTGATCCCACTTTCTTGGGGGATCATGACCCCAAATATAGGGAAGTTTCCACCTACAACATAGGAAGTGTTTGAGGATGCTGCCATTTGTCTTTTTCTCTCCACCTAGTTCCTTCCACCAGTTTGACCAGTAACACTCTTATTAACAGATCTCCCAAGCTGTTGTCTCCACTTTTTATTTATTAATAATAAAATATTCAGAATTACATTCCACATCTTTTGACTCTACTGAGTCATCAGTTTCTACTTAGCATTAAACTTAACATAATGTCTTAGGAGTCAAATTAAAACAATAACATTATTTTACAAAATTGGGGTATGTGACACCACAAGTGCAGGAGATGATTCTATTTCCCACCATTTGGCTAAAGTACCAGTAAAACATTGTATAAGACATTTGCATGCTTCTATCTCACCTTTTCCTTTGATGCACATAATTCTGTATGATACATACATTCTGTCTAACACTTGTCTGATTTGTCCTACAGACATATTATCAATGTTCCACTCTAGGTAACTTTCTTCAACAAAATGTGGTACTTCAGGTAACTTTCCTTTGCCATACAAATCTAGAGCTGAGGGCCTAGACATGTTCCATGGCAGGCTTTCTTTAATAGGCAAAGACCATTCTAGTGCAAGCTGGGTAACAAGGGCATAATCTGCCTCAATGCTTTCTTTAGGAAAATGAAGGGGAAATTTTTCTTTGATTTCAGACTTTTCTGAATGATAAACACTAGAAATTCCTTCAACTGGTCTAGTAAAAAGATTAGAGAGGGGGATTTCTCTATCAGGTTGATCTTTTGAAGGAAGATCTGCTTGGATTTGTCTGACTTGGTACTTGATATCTTTTTTTTTCTCATCAAGTTCAGAAAGTTTATGGGTCATTCCAAAATAAGAGTCTTGTAACTCTTCCAGTTTTGCACTTTGATTTTTGGCTGCAGAGGCCGTTATTGTGACTTCAGTTCTAATTCCTGAAATATTTAGAGAAAGGGAATTATTTGAGGAGACTAATTCATTCATGGTGATCTGCAGCTAGTCAATATGTTTCCTATGAGCATAATCATTTGTGACAAATGTATGTGCAGCCATTCCTCTTAAAGCAACATTTGTCCAATTTATTTGTTCTGAAACAACCTGTATTCTTCTATCAGTGTTACTCATTTGAGATTCTTCTTTAGCTAGTTATATTCATTAATAACAGTAGAGTGAGGACATTTGCATCAGCATGTCAGTGGTAGTACAGTGCATTTATGCATGGATGTTACACTCTCTTAGGAGAACACCCACCTTGAAGTTATCTCACATATTTCAGTAAGCGTTAAACACATTTATGATGGCATCGATTGGGAAACTTGGGAATTAAAACTTTTCCCTGAGAGAAATCAATGTAGCCTTCTTTGACTCATTCTATAAGCACCATAGAAGAATGAGAATAGAGGGATCAATTGTCCATGAGTCTTTTCATTTTTTTGTTCTTTCTTTCTCATGTTGTTTGAGGAATATTGCAATAACAATGGAAGTTGATTTTGGTGAGATTGAGAAGTTGGAGGATGTATGAGCTTTGATTTTGGTGACATTGAGAGGTTGGAGGATGTATGAGCTTTAGAATTGTACTTTCAGGGAATGTAATATAAGAATATTTTTCCACCATCCTAGTTATTTTTTTTTGTAAAATGTTTGATCCATTAGATGGATTTTTGGCTTGTTTATGTTTCATTATGGAAATTTTATTAATCACTATGTTTGGGATTGATAAATCTATTTTTGCAGAAAAAAAAATATCCTTTTCCAATCATCCAGTAGAGGAAGACACCAGTCATTGACCCTTAGAAGCTAGGATGCACTAGTCCAAAGTGAAAAAAATTCAAAATTTTCCTTAATGGTTTTGTGGCAAATCATTGAAGACAATTTTTGAGCAAATTCAACATCTTGATCATTATATTAATAGTTATATAACACATTAATGAGCAATACATTTTGAATATTCCATTTCTCATACATTCACACTTAAAGAAAATACTACCACCTATTTCAATTGTGAGGGATATCAATATTCCTCTGGGATTCTCCAGCTGAGGACACACAATTTATCACTTTTTAAATTGAAAGGTTTACTTTTCCCAATATTGAAGATTAAGGGAGGAATTCCTAGCCTCAGGACTAAGACAATTTATCACTTTTTAGATTGAAAGGTTTTCTTTTCCCAATATTGAAGATTAAGGGAGGAATTCTCAAAAACTTTTAAAGCAAGAATGGGTTGTAAATTAGAGATTACATACAACTTAGTCTTGGCTCCTGAAGAAAATAGGAACTAAAAATACTATTTGATACTTCGATTAATTTTACTATATAAAATTGGATGGAGGGTCAAATTGGATCCAATGCAAGAGCATAATTAATTAAGAGCATAATTAATTGCACTTTAGAGCTTAATTCATTCTGCTAATTTGATTGGTATAATTTCTTTGCAAGTCCTTGGTGACTGGAAGGTAATTGTGAAATGGGTAATTGTGATCACAAGACTAGGTTGCCTCGTTGGATCATTTATGTCAAAGGATTCTTGATATGATTACAACCTTCAATGTTATATCTATTCAACATAACTACAAGAAGCATAATCATGTTATTGACTTTTTTCAAACAAACACTAAATAATAGTAAAGAATTTTTTTTTTAATGTATTAAACAATTAAATTTAAAAAATAAAAAATAAAAACTACTTATTAATATTTATTAATAAATATTAATAAAAAGATAACATCATAAAAATAATTATTCTTGTCTAACCAAAAGATTAATTTTCCACTTGAAAAGTCCGGAAATGGCCTAGTTAATCTAGCTTAAATTACACTTTAGGTCTCCACATGGGAGTGATTGATCAATTTAATTTATGATTAGTCTGCTGCTTCCCCTAACGCGCCCAGGCGCCTGTACTATAGCATGATATTTGAAGAATTTCAATTGGTAAGTATCCGGTATATCTATGTATATATAACACTGCAGCTATGTGATATTGGCTAACGTAATAACGCGACTAAATACATGGACCTACATTATTTCCCCCCCAAAACCTCACATCTCAAAAACAACCCACCAACATTACGGACAATCCCAAATACTAAAACACTAGTCTGGCCTAGTAAAACTTCATAAACTGAATATATTCGGGCTTTTGACAGACTTTCGACAGAGTTATATTAATTACCAGTAAAATCAATCATCCTCATGCAATTTTACAAAAAAAAATACATACCACTCCACCCAAATCTTAAATAACATATAAACACATATCGATTTAAAAATATAACAAACTTTATAAATATGCACACATAAAATTCAAGTTCAGAATTAGGTATATCAGTGAGTGTGTGAGCTGCAGTCTGGCAATGAAACATATAATGACTAGTATTCCACAAAGAAATCATGGCGCCCACAGCTGGAATGTTACGACTCTGGCTCTGCAGGATCGAGATTATCTTCTCCTCCTCGCACTTCAAAATGAGAAAAATAACAACAATTCTTTGAAGAGGCTGATGAATCTACTGAACCAATTAGATTTGACGACGAAGACGACGCCGACGAAGACGAATCCAAGCGGCAGCAAGTAGTTGTATTGGGATGACCAGGAGACCTGTCATGCCAAGAATCCAGACAGCACCAACAATATAAAGACACAGAAAAAACAGGATCCAAATAAGAAGACGAAGGATCTGAACAGTTGTGAAAGGAGGAAGCGACAAAGTAGAATCCAAAGAGGAAGGTGAAGATGAATTGGAAGAAGAAGAAGCCGCCGCCATGGTTGTATCAAGACGCAGAACCGTCAACATAATCAATACGAGCAGCAACATACACCAACGCTTGACTGTGCTGTAACTCTTCGCCATTTTGACCCGCGCAACTGACTCCTGTTTGTTTAACGATAGTACTGTTACGGATTGCTCTGCAAGTGGAGAAAACAGTCGACGTGTCCGAGCAGTGTATCTTGATTTAGTAATTGATCACTTCTGAGCTATAAAAACCTTCAATGTTGGACTTGACCGTTATTTTCGCCTTCAATGTTGGCCTTGACCGTTATTTTCGCCCAAGTGGACGTTAGTTTATGGGTATTTTGAACATGGCTAGAATAGTTTGCGTGGGTATAATGGTTTTTATTTTAAATTTGGATTTAATTTTTTGAGATGTGTATTTTTTAGTTTAAAATGAATTTATGTTGATGTAAATTTTTTATTTTATATGTTTATATATATTTAATTATTTTTTGTTTGGTTTTAGTTTTTATTTATTTATAAGGTGATATGAATTTTTTTAATTATTTTTTTTGTACTTTAAGTTAAGTAACAACATTTCCTTTATATTATTGGGTTGTAAAGCATTTAGTTAGTCTCCAGGGTAATTTTTAGGGGCAGAATTTAGCTAATTGGTTATTTATTGGGTGTTTTTAAAAAAAAAAATTCGCTATTTAGTCATTTTTAGTGTCTACTATTGCCTATATTTACATAATATGTTTTTTTATTATCCAAAATTTACACATTTTAGTGTTAATTTTATATTTCATATTTAATATTGGTGTACCTATCTATAAACATCTTTTTTTCAATCCAAAACAATCGCTTAGAATACTATACTTAAGTATAATATTAGAATCCTTAAAAATTACCCTAGTGGAAACACCTCTTTCTACCTAGAAACCTTCTATAAAGTCACATGTTCAAATCGGAAGGGGGAGGCATGTATACCTCTGTACAAATCTGGAGGGGGGGAGTATGTATACCTCTCTAGGAGTTAAATCTGTGAGGGCCCAAACCTCACACCTTCCCATATGCAACTTGAGATGGATGGAGACTAAATCACATGAATTACTTCATTGGAGTTAATATCTGCATTAGTCGGGATGAATTTAAAGACTAAACCTCACACCTTACCATATGCATCACCTCACTGGAGTTAATCTTCACCACATGCATTGCCTCACTGGAGTTAATCTTCACCACGAATTAGAAGAATGCATAGCTTGTATCGACTAATCTAGTAGAATTAGTTATCATTCTCCTCCTTTATGCATAATTCTAGCAGGATGCCCCTCTAACCTTCATAAATAACTTAAAATTCTAAAATCAATTTTTTCCTAAGTCTTGGATGTTTCATAAATATAGATAAAACAAAGATAACAACCATTAAATCCAAGAAAACTACATAATCAATTTTCAATAGGGGAATAACAACTTGAGATTAAAACCCTTAGAGCCCATGGTTGGATTCTACATTGAAAAGGTTGTGACATTTCCCCATTTGTACTTGTAGTCTTAAACCATGACCAAGGCACTAAGAGGCCAAGCCTAAGCATGAGCTTATATGAGATGAGGCATTGAACACATTAAAGAATAAATTTATCCATACTTGCTAGGATAGCATTATGCTTGAACTTAGTCTAGGATAACCATTTCTATGAGAGGTTATCTAAAATAACATTAGTTGAATGGATGTCCTTCTAAACAATCTTAAAATTGATAATCATTAAGTTTTGAATACAAGGAGGGCCTTAAAACAAAAGGAGACGACAAAGGATTCCTTTTCCACATCGTCACATAGGGAGTGTGTAATGGTTGTGAGAGGGGTCGATGAACAATGTCAAATTTGATCCCTCAAGCATGTCCATAGAGCCTTCAGGAGTTAAGGGCGCAAAAAACTTACAGCAAGGAGACTACCAAGTTTCTCCATCCTCCAAAAGGTTGACAAAATTATCCAAAAAATGAAAGAGAGAAATAGTTATAGTTGTGGACTCCGTTAAAAAAATGAGAAATAAAAGAGAGCAAATTAGGGACAAAGTAAAAGTACGACCAATGTAGGATAAGTGCTTATATTTACAATGAAATAAGTCTCCAAAAACCAACCAAGGTGGGAGCCAACATAGGAATACGTTTACGCAATGGTCATGTCATCTAAGTCGAATGTAGGCCATGAGAAACATTGAAAACCAAGGGGTGTTGAAGAGCAGGGAGACAAGGTACCCAAAATATGTGGAAAAATATAATGTCTCTTTCCCAAGAGGTTCTAGTTAGACAATATGAATACATTATAAAGAGAGGGTGATGAGGGAATAAAGAAGGGGAAAAGTAAGAGGGCAAAAATTATCCACTAATGGAAAGTGAAAATTGAGAAGAAACGATATTACCCCCTACCAAAAAAAGAGTAATCAAACCAATAAATAATGGATTTTGTTACCTTTCATATTGCGTGAATCCTGGTCCTAGTTTGAAGATCCTACCCAAGTAGGTTGAATTTGTACAATGTGTATTTTAATGGTTAAATGTTTCATGGATTATAACCTTGTTGGAATTATCATCTCTTTTCTTAAGGATTTCATTTAGCATATGTGTATTTTTAGGGGTGTATGAGGGTAGAGCATGGTATTTCTCACACATTTGATTGACCTCTAGCACATTTGGTGAGAAATATACCCATAATGTAAGGGTTTCCTTAAGTATTATGGGATAATTACTACTCTATGATGTTGGAGTGTTTACATGGTTCCTAAGGTTTAACTTGAATTATCGATTCACCACAATGATTCATATTCCTTGAGATATCTCATACTTACTCTAGGGGTTTAATGTCCCAATTCAAAAATTCCTAATAAAGGCATAATTTTGGAAAAAATGTCTTAACTAGTTTTGACCAAGGGGGATTCGAATGGCTCAAGAGGGTATCGAATTTGGTAGGGAATTATGTGGGGAGTAATAGGACTATTAAAGTGACTTTCTAATATTTTTATGACAGGTCATAGACATCTCCACCTCGAATTGGGAATAATGGAAAAAGGGGAAAATTACTAGCAATTTATGATGCAATTCCCCCAGGGTATGGGCATAAATGGCTCTCCAACTCATGTTTTACCCTCCCAAATTTCAGAACAAAGTATTGGGACTGTAATTAGACTTAATTTACTTTCATTTTGTGTGGTTAATATCTCTTCAACTGAGTTTTAAATCTTCATATACGAATGCACAATTTCAGTGATATTTGCTTAAGGGAAATGACACATAAAAGCTCAACTTCGGCTCATAAAGGGTGCATATAATGGTTCATAATAGATAAAGATGAATATATACCATTGAAATAATTTCAATAGCTCACTAAAAGAACATAACATTGATCCAAGTCGCAATATACATCAGATACACAATCTCCATTGAAAGGGAAAATCATCACATGGAAACTAGTCACAATAAAGCTTGGAAATGTGATCATTTGCACATGTATTTCTTCTAATTTCGACTTAAATAGGACATGAGAGACATATTACAGAGCCATGAATCATTCACCCATTCATAGTCATCAACTAAACTCAATGGGGTGCAACCACCATTCACACAAGTGCGCCTTCATGGAAAAACTTGGAAATCTAGAAGTAGAAATTGAGAGAACGGGAGGAAATATGGATCATGAACAAAAGAAGCATACCATATTCAATAAAACACTCTCTAAAGCTGCAAATTAGAGGTATGAATGGCCTCTCCAATTTCCAACTTGGATGAGAATCTCACTCTCTCTAAATTGGCTCACTGGCAGTGTAAGTGTGCACTCACCGTGCAAAGGACAAGCAATTGCTCTCCAAATTCCAAAGGAAAATTCACAAATGATAAAAATATATTTACATTCCTCATGACATATTTTTATAACCCTCCTAAGGCCCTCCAAGTTTTAATTGATTCCCATAGGATTACTCCACCTTATCCTTGATGTTTAGTAACCTCCATGCCACTTGGCATTCTCCTCAACCTTTCATCTTCCACCAAATTCGAATGGTTTCCTATAGCTCCCAAATTAGACCTCTTGGTGGCTATTTTTAGCCATATCATTTCATATTTTTCATATGTCATCAATCAGGTCTGAATTGTCATAGAATCTTCCATCATTGTTGTCATAAAGCACAGGGAATCTAGCTCCACATGGCACCTAGTTTCTTCTTAGAGTCTTCCTCTTATGTGGGGAGTTACTCCTACACACCCATTTGAATCCTTGGGATCATGATATTTCATTTGATTCCTCTTCACCTTCCAAGAACATTCCATCGCTCATAATTTTGAATTTTGGGGTTAAGTCATGGCATGTGTAAGGAAGCATCTAGGCCCCCATGGACTTCCAAATCTCCTTATGAAGCAATGCCACTTTATTTTCTCCATATTTATTATTTGTTTTACCCAATTTAAATTGTAGATGATAAAATAAGGTTATCATGGGTCACATATATCCCTTATTGAAATATTTAATGCCTCCCCCCCAACCTAGGGAGCTAGTAGGTGGGTGAAACATTGTCAACTAGTAGACCTATTGGAATGGGGACATGACAGTCCTAACCACTCAATATTGTTTGTCCTCAAGAGATTCCAATTTTGGATGCTGCAAAATTTGTTCTTCTTCCCAAGTAGCTTCTTCACTTGGAAAATCCTTCCATTGTACCAATTATTCTTTAATTGTTCTGCTTCGTAGTCTTCTCTCCCTTGTTCTCAATATTTTTTTGGAATGAGAACAAATTTCCTTCATCATATAGAGGTGGTAATGTATATGAAACTTAAATTTGCTTCCCTATAACCTTATTTAAACAAGAAGCATGAAATACATTATGAATTTTTCTTCCCATGGGAAGCTCCAATTGATCAACCATTTCCCCAACTTTTTGAATTACTTTGTAGGGACCATAAAAACTTGGCTTGAGATTTTATGAACCTTTACCCTTTATGGTGGTTTGTTTGTAGGGATGCAACCTCTAATACACCAAGTTATTCACTTGGAATTGTCTCTCCACTCTATGTTAATCTGCATATTGTTTCTGCTGATTTTGAGCAACCTATAAGTTACCTCTCAAAACTTTCACGATCCCTTGACTTTCTTCAAGCCATTCCTTGGCCTTTGGATCTCTAATATCATAAAAAATGTGGTCAATAAAAGTGGATGCATCATAACCATAAAGTTCTTTAAAAGGAGACATGCCAATGGACATATGCCAAGTAGTATTGTAACAAAACTCACCCAAATGAAACCATTTTATCCATGCTTTTTGCTTCCCACTAACATAGTTCCTCAAGGAGCCTTCCAACCATTGATTCACCCTATATGTTTGGAAATCGGTGTGGGGATGATACCTTGTTCTAGGTGTCAAATTTGTCCCCACCATTTTGAAGAGTTATTGCCAAAATGCACTAAAAAATATGCTATCTTTGTCACTAACATTAATGCTCTTAGGAAGCCCATGCAATCTGAAAACTTCTTTAAAAAAATGTTCAACCCCTTGTGCAGCAGTGAAAGTGGTATTAACAACAAATAAATGATAAAATTGATTGATTCTAACCACCATCACAAATATGCAATCCTTACCAAATACTTTGGGAAAACCAGTGATGAAGTCCATAGAAATGTTCTCCCATTTTTGTACTGGAATAAGAAAGGGATGTAAGAGATCAGATGGATGAGTGTTGTTTGCTTTATTTTTCTAACATGTGGGGAGTTCATTCAAATACTTTAGAAAATCATCCTTCAGCCCTTTCCATGAGAATATCTCCGTCATCATTCGGTATGCTTTGAAGAAACCGGGGTAACCGGCTAGAGGAGAGTCATGAGCTTTCTTTAAAATTTCCTCTTTGAATATCGAATTAGGGACCAAATAGATTATATATTTGTATTATATGATTCCTTTCAACACCTTATACCTATCATCTTGGTTAGTCCCATCAAAAAGTTCACAATAAAATTTATCCTTGGCATACTCTACCTCTAATGCGGCTTTCCAATTTTTTGCGACATCCATTAGAGAAATAGAAGGTATTCTAGATAAGGAATTAACTACCACATTATTTTTTCCCTTCACATATTCAATATCAAAGTGAAATGTTTGAATCTTACTCACCCACTTTTTCTACCTTTCATTTAGATCCTTTTGAGTGAGCAAGTACCTCAAAATCTTATGGTCAGTTTTGACCACAAATTTGTTCCCACCAGGTATTGTTTGAACTTGACCAAAACATGCATGATAGCTAGCATTTATTTATCATAAATGGAGTAAATATTCTCATGTGGATGTAGCTTCATACTCTCAAAATATATTGGGTGTTGTCCTTGTTTTAGGACTGCTCCAATGCCTTCCCCTGATGCATCACATTCCAAGACAAATGGTTTAGAAAAATCAGAAAAAGCTTGAATAGGAAAACTGCTCATTACCACCTTCATTATTTGGAAATATTTTTCAGCTCCTGCATGTCATTAGAAAGCATATTTCTTTTTAAAATCAGTGAGAGATGAAGTGAGTTGGGAGAAACCCTTCACAAGCTTTCTATAGTAGGTGCAAATTATAATGAATCCTCTTAATGCAGTGAGACTTTTGGGACGAGGCCACTCTAAAATAGCTCTTATTTTCTCCATATCCACCTTCACACCATCTTAACCAATGACCTGTCCAAGATATAAGAGATCTGTCAAACCAAAATCACATTTTTATAGCTTAAAAAACAAATATTGATCATACCAAATTTTTAATACCTCTTCTAGATGATGCAAATGTTCTTCCCAAGTTTTACTATAAATAAGAATGTCATCAAAGAAAACTAGTACACAATTACGAAGTTGCTTGTGTAAGATATTGCTCATGCATGATTGGAATGTGGCAGGTGCATTTGTCTAGCCAAGGGGCATGGAAACAAACACAAAGTGACCAAAGTGGCATCTAAAAGCAGTATTTGGTATGTCTTCTTCTCTCATTCGAATTTGGTGATAACCAGATCTAAGGTCAATCTTTGAGAAGAACATGGAACCATGGAGCTCATCCATGAGCTCATAAATACTTGGAACAGAGTATCTATTCTTTATTGTCTTCTTGTATAATAATATGAAACCAATTCACATTCTCAAGGTTCCATCTTTCTTCTTAACCGTCACAACTGAAGAAACAAATGGGCTAGAACTAGGATTTATGAGACCCAACTCCAAGAGTTCTTTAATTTCCTATTCAATCTCATCTCTAATTCTTTTGGGATATCTATAAGGATGTATTTTTATAGGTTGTGTTCCTATATCTAACTCAATTCTATGCTCCAACCCCCTATCTAGTGGTCTCCTTGGGGGAAGGCCTCCAAAAACCTTATCATGCTTACTCAATAGTTTCTCTATATACTTAGAATGCTTGGAAATATTCAAGTGAGGTTTAGGAGATGTAATTAAACATTCAGTAGCCCATTTTATGTCTCCATTCCTCAAAATAGACCTCATGCTAGGAGAAGACACCACTTGATTTGGGTAAGTGGGCATTCCTCTCAACAAGCTGGGTTTTCCTTCCGAATTTTTAAACCTTATTTCAGGGAATTTATAATTCACTATATGATCCCCCAAAGAATACAAACTTTGTACCCCCAAAACCACATTAGTATCAACCACATTCACTACATAGAAATTGTCAGTGATAGTATGATTTCGTAGAGTAATTTGAAGCTTTGGAATCCATTCAGTGCAGTCCATAGAATTGTTACTTGGAATGATTCCTGTGAAACCATCAATTTTTTTATCTTGCATCATTCTCCTCTCTACTAGGGTTTCATCTATGAATTTGTGAGTGGCTCCACCATCCACTAGAATTGTGACCTTTTGGCCTTGTATGCTTCCCTTGAGCCTCAAGGTGTGAAATCTAGGTACACCCGAAAATGCTGAATTTTTTCTTGTATCAGGAGTGGGTGGTTCTTCTTTTGCTGTTTGATACCTTTATTCTTGGGATGAAAGTTGTGCCTCTTCATCCTCCTCCTCATCTTTATCATCTTTAGAAAAAAATTCAATGTAGTTTGCCTTCCGCTTGGCACATCTATGTCCTAGGACCCAAGGTTGTTGGCATGTAAAACATAGCTTCTTTATTCTAAGATCTTCTTTTCTTGGTATTCCTTTATTTTCTTTGGTATAGGAGTTCTTTTTCCATGTTTCCTTACCTTCCTTGAACTTGGAAGGAAATTTGGGTTAGGAGGATATTTGGTTCTTGGAAACACATTCTGCAAATCCCTTGTCAAATTCATGGAATCCTTCAATGTGGTTGGCTTGTGGGATTTCTCTAGCCCTATCAAAGGTTCTGTCAATCCTTCTATAAACAATAAAACCAACCTAGCCATAGATACATGTTAAACCATTACTAAAAGCTTTTCAAATTCTAACATATATGCTTCAGGAGTTCCTACTTGCTTCAATTGTGCTAGTTCTTTGAAAGGAAGTTCAGGGTCTTTCCTCTCAAATATTTCCATCAATGCATTGGAGAAACCCTCATAAGAAAAAATATGATCATGTCTCAAGTTTCTAAGACCATGGAACCACCAATCACTAGCTTCCCCTTCAATATTCAGAATGGCCATCTTCAATGCATCTACTTCAACCATAAGATTTACTTGAAAATATACGCTTAATTTTTGCAACCAAGCACTAGCAGACATTTGTGAGGAACCATCGAAGGAAGGAACGGTTACTTTTCCAATAGTGTAATTTAATTCCTGATTAATAGGGGATGTCCTATTCCCATTTCCTCCTTTCTTGAATTGAATAGAATCTCTAATGTACTGATCAAAAGGGATGACTTTCCTACACTCATCACCTAATTGATGCCACTCATTTGTTGCTTATTTAACATCTTAGGTGGTGTAAGGAAATTATTTGGACTCTAATAACTTAGGTATTGCAGGTCCATTCTGATTTCTAAACTCATGTGGTCTGTTATGAGGTCCAGTCTTTGAAAAAATGGCTTTCCCATGGGTCTTCCTCTCTTCATGGGGTGAACTACTACCACTCCTGAATTCTAACCCTTGCAAAGAAATTTTGGAAATTCCTTCCATATATTCCTTAATGAGTTTTTTTTATGTCTTCATGTTTTTCTTTGTCATCCATATTTCCCAATTCTAGTTTTTCCTTAATCTTGTTGGAAAAAGAACTAACTTCTTCACTTTCTTCCCTTTCACTCTTAAGGTCTCCACTCTCAGTTTCTAATGGAGGAAGGTCAGAGTCAAGAAAAATGAATAGATAGCTCTATCAGGTGCCAATATCAGGCTATTATACCACTTGTAATGTCTCAATTAAAAAATTCCCAATATAGGCATAGTTTTGGAAAAAATGTCTTGACTAGTTTTGACTAAGGAGGATTTAAATGGCTCAAGCTGGTATCGAATTTGGAAGGGAATTATGTGGGGATTATTAGTAATATTAAAGCGACTCTCTGATAGTTTTATTACAGCTCATAGAAATCTGCAACTCAAATTAGGAATTATGGAAAAAAGGGAAAAAATACTAGCAATTTATGATGCAATTCCTCCCAGGGAATGGGAAGAAATGGCTCTCCAACTCCTATTCGAATCTCCCAAATTTCAGAACAGAGTATTGGGACTATAATTAGACTTAATTTACTGTCATTTTGTGTGGTTAATATTTATGCAACTTAGTTTTAAATATTCATATACGAATGCACAATTTCAGTGATATTTACTTAAGGGAAATGACAAATAAAAGCTCAACTTCGGCTCATAAATGGTGCATTTAATGGTTCAGAATAGAGAAATAAGAATATATACCATTGAAATAATTTCAATATCTCACTAATATCACATAAAATTGATCCAAGTCGCAATATACATCAGATACACAATCTCCATTGAAAGGGAAAATCATCACATGGAAACTAGTCACAATAAAGCTTGGAAATGTGGACATTTGCACATGTATTTCTTCTGATTTATACTTACATAGGATATGAGAGAAATATTACAAATCCATGAATCATTCATCCATTCTTTTTCATCAATTTAACTCAATGGGGCACAACCACCATTCACACAAGTCACGGAAAAACATGGAAATCTAGAAGTAGAAATTGAGAGAATGGGAGGAAAGATGGATCACGAATAGTAGAAGCCTACTATATGAAATGAAAAAATATATTAAGCTCCAAATGAGAGGTATTAATGGCCTCTACCATGTCCAACTTGTATGAGAATCTCAGTCTCTCGAAATTGGCTCACTAGCAGGGTAAGTGTGCACTCACCGTGCAAAAGACAAGCAATTGCTCTCCAAATGCCACAGGAAAATTCACAAATGATCAAAATATATTTAAATTCCTCCTGAAATATTTGTATATATTTAATAAGGCCCTCTAAATTAGAATTCATTCACATAGGCTTCATCCACCTCATCTTTGATGTTTAGTAACCTCCATGCCACTTGGCCTTCTCCTCAACCCATCATCTTCCACCAAATTCGAATGGTTGCCTCTAACTCCCAAATTCGACCTCTTGGTGGCTATTTTTAGCCATTTCATGTCATATTTATCATATTTCAGAAATAATGTCTGTAATCAGGTCTGACTTGTCATATAATATTCCATCATTGTTGTCATAAATCACAATGAATCTAGCTCCACATGGAACCTAGTTTCTTCCTAGATTCTTCCTCTTCTATGGGGAGTTACACCTACTCACCCATTCAAATAATTGGGATCATTATATGTAATTTTATTGCTCTTCACCTTCCAAGAACATTCCATCACTCATAATTTCAAATTTGGGGTTAAGTCATGACATGTGCAATGAAGCATCTAGCCACCCAAGTCCCCCATGGACCTCCAAATGTCCTTATGAAGCAATTCCACTTTATTTTATCCATATTTATTATTTGTATGACCCAATTTAATGTTTAAATGATAGAATCAGGTTCTCTTGGGTCCCTTATCTCCCTTATCGAAATATTTAATGCCTTCCCCCAAACCTAGGGAGCTAGTAGGTGGGTGAAACATGGTCAACTAGTAGACCTATTGGAATGGGGAAATGACACATATATATAGGGTGCCTGACTTGGGGAGTGTGATATTGCAGCTTGAATGGGATGGTTGAGGTGCCACATTCCTTCAGGAACATTCTAATCATGGACACATCCCTAGGACACATTCCTCTTTGTTATATTTTGGAACATGGGTACATGGATCTATAAATTTGACCCCTTACCATGAGGATTACCTTAGTAATTGGAGATAGTTTTAATATAAGTTTGGTCACTTGAGTGTTATATATTGAGGATATATTCCTTGACGTTAGCATCTTGGAACACTAATTACGATTCATTGATAGGAAATAAAACACATAATAAGCAAGCACACACATTAAAGAAGAATATGTTTACCCTGGAAACCGAAAATTGTTGAAACTAACAACCATAAATATATTACCCTTGAGCACTCTGACTAATGCATGGCCAATCTAACCATGGACAACCACTCTCAAGTACTTTAAAATGGAGTTAATCAAGCCCTTAAGTAGGCTTCATCACATGTAATACCATGGAATGACCAAAACCATGGCCTCTTAAACCACTGATAGAATATTTAACATATTCAAGATTAACTTAACATTACCCTCTTTAAACTTGACTTGGGACAAATTCCAACTCCCTTCAATGTTTAAGCGGGCATTTGGGATTTCAACATTCCCCCCTCCCCTCTTCACTCTACCTAAATCTAGGTCCAGGGATTATTTTAAGGAACCATACTTATTTAAAAGTGTATAAATGTTGGTGAATATTACTAATTATTAAAACACCAACTATAAAACGATTGGCGATATTTTTCAAAAAATATTTTAATTTCCAAAGATTTTATATCGTTTATATAATAATTTGGCGATTTTTAGGGTGAAAAAAATTTACCCCATCAAAATTGGGTGAAACAGGGCTTCAAAAAATGCAAAATGGCGAATGTTTTTTTGGGAGGAAAATAGGGAAAAATGGCCCACTAGGCTAAAATTCTCCCCTAAAATTATCCGTATCTAGGTCTAGACATTTCATAGGTGACTCAATAAACGAGAGTGCACATGCCTAAACAAGTCTTTTAGTCATATGGCCATTTACATTGTGATTAAATTCAAATCCAAAAAATGCTTCCAGTAGAATGAACTAATAACTTCTTCATCAATGACATTTTTTCACTTCTTCCATCATTACTCCCACTCGAACCAGGAACCCTCCTTTCCTGCGAGTTTTCCAACCCCTTTCTTGAGAATTTATCAACCAAACACACCTCAATCTATGATACCAATTGTTAGGCAATGATAAAACATATAAACACATGATGAGAAAGCACACACAATGAAGAATAATATGTCTTTACCACTTCGGCCAAAACATGGTAAATATAGTAAATCTTCCCATCATTTGTCACTCTCAAGTAATATACAATGGATTTACAAAATTCCTTAAGTAGGATTCATCACATGCAATACCATGGGAAATACCATAGGACACCTAAAACCATGGACCCGTAAACCACCAATGGTAAAGACATATTTCACTCTTTAATTGTGTCAAGGTTAACCTAACACTTATAAGTACTCATGCATAATATTTTAGAGTACCCTTCTTATTCACCCATGGTTTTGGAGTTGGTTACTAAATTTTGATCAATGTTTTCTCCTTAAAGGACATGGCTTTGATTATTCTATTAAAAGACAATAATTTAGATTCCAATTCTCCTCGGTCATCCCATGTATGCCACATTTATTTAGGATATTGATGGTGTTTTCACATGGATCAAATCATTTCCACATGTTTCTAGGTCATCCTTCCCTTGTAGGTTCTTATAATATCCAAAGTGGACCTTCTTGCATGCATTGATATGGTTCTTCTTGAAGGATGAATAGGTAGTGGCATTAGAGGAAGCTCCTAGACTAACCTTGCTATGGTTCATGTGGTTTTGGGAATTTCTAGGTTGTTGACTGCTTCATCTACTAGAGTGCTCCTCTATAATTGACATCTTACACTACAACAAAACCTTGTGATTATCGTCTCTTTTAGCTTCCACTATCACTTCTAGTGTATTTTTCATCATGTTTTGGACAAAGTGGACGGATTTCCATGGGATGGATCTTTTAATGGAGTTATGTGCGTACCTTTTTAAAAGATGGCGCTATTTTGGACGATAATTAGCATCCCAAAAAATGTCGTGAATAACATAGCACCATATATTAATCTAGGGTTAGTGATAGGAATTGCACAATGAATTTCGGCAAGAAAAACTTCCAACATAGTGCCAACTATAAAGCTAGGAATTGTGCCTAGAAAACATCCAACATAGTACTCGGTATAACGCGTGGAATAATGTGATAAATTTCAAAAGGAACCGCACTAGGAATTTCATTAGGTTTAGAGCTAGGAATTGTGTTCGAAAAACTTCCAACATAATGTCAAATATATCAATGTCAATGATATTGATTCAGGTGATAGTACTTTTGGATCTTGATTTATCATAGTGGCACCTAAATTGTCGTAATCGTGACACTTTTAGATCTTGATTAATCCTAATGAGGTGTAAATTACCTTAATGTCACCTAAATTTATCTAATGGCATTTGAGTGTCCCTAACAACATTTGATAGACCCTAATGGCATTTGATTGGCCCTAACAACATGACGATGATGCATTATGATAATTATGAAGGAGCATAAGGATATAGTTTGACAAGTATAAGACTATATCATTTGAGTGTCCCTAACAACATTTGATAGACCCTAACGACATCTGATTGGCCCTAACAACATGATGATGATGCATTATGATAATTATGATGGAGCGTAAGGATATAATTTGACAAGTATAAGACTATATCATCCATTCTTGTGAGGTAGTAGAGTTACTTGCTCATTATTATCACAATTATATTTATGATGAAATTGATGATGACTATGATGACGACAATGATGTTGATTTATTGTATGGTGATGATGACGACGTGTATGTCAACTATGCTTATGCATGTGGTAGCACTTTTGGATCCTATTTGATTCTAATGGCACCTAAATGTCTGTAACGACATCTAAATAACCCTATTATCATCAAAATAATTGTAGAAACATATAACTTACCTTAACAATTACATGACATGAATCCTAATGGCAATGAGTGATTAAGAACACTAATGGCATATGAGTGACCATAATGAAAATGATGGCGATGATTTTGTTGAATATGTACTTAATGTTGTTGATGATGATCATAATGAGGATGATGATCAAGATGATGTTGATGTACCATATGGAATTGATGATGATGATGACAACGTTGATCTCCACGATGATGATGCATGTCATAATACTTCTGGATGCCGCAGGACTTGAGATATTGGAGTTAATAATAAGTAATAGAGGTTGTGAGGTGTTGACCATAAATATATTGTTAGCCATTGGGTTTTAGATTGGCTGATATGGCCGTTGGGTTTAGTAGTCACCCCACCCCACTTGTAGAAAGGTAGTACAATGCCACTTATGATGCTGCTACCAAAATGTCACCCTATAAGGTTGTTTTGGATAATCCCCCCATCCACACCCTCATTTTTACAAAGAACATCCAAGGCACAAGAAGTGGATATCAATATTAAAACAAAAGATAACTTTCTTTGTACTCTTAAGGATATTTTGGTCTTGGTTTAAAATGGAAGCAATCAACAAGCATTTTAGTAATGCTCATAGTGTTACTTTGAAGAAGTACATAAAATGTTTTTACATCTTTGGCCTTATAAGCAGACATCTCTCAAGGAAAAAAGAAATTAGTTGCTCAAGTTTTATGGGCCCTATCAAATCTTCTAGCATTATGCTACACTACTGACCAATGTTTGATTCCCATGGGAATTATTTTACATAGTAAAAGAGTGATTGAAAACATAGAGGTAAATGCCCAACTTATAACAGTAGAAGATGGGCATTCACATGGACACACACATCACACACACACATATTGCATATCTAATATTGTCTCTATGTACTATTCGAGAGTGACTTTTACTTGGAACTTTAAGTTAATCACAAAGTCATTTAGAGATATGAATTGAACTTATAAAACCAATACACAATGACTTGTGTAGATAATGGATGATGTATTTTCTTGGGGGTGAATTTCAAAGCTACTCTTTTTTTCTAATGATGTGTGTGTTATTACTTGATGCACCTTTGAGATGATTTATTTTTGAAAAAGGAGTAGATGCAATATCGTATAGAGGAGATATTAGTAAGTCTAGCATGTCAACAATCCAAGTTCACTTTAAAACACACTTTGGATCCCCTTTATGTAGGGCATGAAATAACTAGAGATGAGGATTATTTTAAAGTGCTACAAGTATTTTTTTGTTTTCCTCCATATGAAGGTACATTTCAAGTCCCTAGGATTCAAGTGGTCATAGATGTGAGATATCTCCCTCAAAGTTGGGGAGGTTGTGGGTTTGACTCTCTTTGATTTCCTTGGGGCGAGGTGCTTAAAACTTAGGCATTACTAATTTACCTTGGGAACCTTCCTTGGATGAGGGAAGTGGTTCATGGTTTTCCCTCAGTTTTCTCTCGCATAAAAATTATTGCACATGTCTTGTGGCTAAGTGAAAACTATTGAATAAAGGTATTTCATTGCTTTGCATGTTTATAAATTAAAATGCAAAAAAAATGAGTTTCATAATGTAAAAAAGAAAAGAAAAAAAGTGGACTATTATTCTAATGTAAAAAATATAATAATAAAATCAATCATCGTAGATCTAATCTAGATCTATGTTCATTAATAAATAGTTCTCTATTAATTAGAAAATTTCTTGATATTATATTATATGCTGGGTATTTTTTTTTTCTGTAAAAGACTAGTTATTTAATTTGTTTGCAGGTGGTAATTAATCATGATCCACAATTTTCTATATCATATATTGAATTTTGCCTTATTATCATTGACAAAGCATTTTTTTGCGTCATTGTATTCCCACTTTGAAGTTTTGCTTGCATTTAGCCTTGATGTTTTGATCTAAGGTGGAATAGAAATTTGGAAAAACCTTCACCAACGTAGTTGGATAGAACTAGTATGGGAAATCACTATAGAAATATTGGAAGACTGCTTCTTTCAAATATTAGTTAGAACTAGAAGCAATTTCATCATTTTCCCCTAAAGAACAATCCAATGCATAGACCAAATTGAGCTATTGCAGGTTTTTTAACAACTAACTAGAAATATGGAACATATTTTATCCATCAGGGATGTGCAGGACTAGCCTTGGTTCTTGAGTTGGTTTAAGTCATAAAAATAATATTTTAAGCCTCATAGTTAATTATAATATTAACATTGGTAAATTTAATATTAAGAATCTTATTGGTTGGTGATAGAATCTATGGGACTTTAAGTACAATATTTCCCCATACATATGCTACTTCGTTTCATTGTTTCTTAGCCACATGCAAAAATGAGTAGAAGCATGCTTCATTTTCATTGTGGTTTGTTCTATAGAAACATGCAAGGTTCCATATGACCTTCTCATGGTTCTACACCAACTTAGCCATATTGTCTATTTTATAGAAACCATCATTAAAAATAATTTGAGAATAATTGGGGTTGTTTTTTCATCAAAGCACTTCCAAAAGTTAAGTTAACAAAGATTGTGGTAAAACTATCCTGTAAGTTCTTGAAATTAGAGAGTTTGAGGTGGTGTTTAAAGCCACCCCACACATGCCTAAACTTGGATATGGCAAGGTGGTTTGTACACAGTCATCACTAAAAGGAAATGTTCACTAACTGTTTTGGTGTGTTCTAATAAAAGGTGTCATCACTAGTAATACTTTTGGGGATATTTTTAATATAATTTTCCTTAATATAAAATGTTTGGAGGTACTTTTTGAAGGGACTATCATGAAGCAAAATCACTGGAAAAGGGGTAATTTGTTGCAACGTAAGGAACAAAAAAAAATGACTCGTCTTTTCATGCAATGCCTATGTTGGAAAATCATGATGGTGTTGGCAATGACAAATGATTCAAAGCTATGATATTCTTATTTCTCCTTTCCACTTTTAATATTGCATTGAAATATGTTGAAGAGAAACTATGTAGACCTTTTCTATTGTTTCATGATTCAAGTAAATATGTACTTGAGCTCTGTCTCTCTCTCTTGGACTTGCAACAAAAATCTTAGGTATTCTGGGTTTCTTAAATCTAATGTCACAATTTGTATTCAATTAATATTCTATTTTTAGTTAAATTAATAGAACTAATACTTCCTTTTATCTAACAAATGACCACTTAGATAATAATTTGTTAGTGGCAACAAATGGCTCTAGGCATCTTCAAGTTGTTTCTAATCACTACCATAATTAGGTGAAAATTTTGACATTGTTTTTTTAAAGTTGACGGAAAAATCCCATTATAACATCATAATTTTTTTAAATTGATTGAAAATTACACCATTTATTAGTTATCCCTAATTATGGTCGTAATTGAAACAATATATTTACCACACCGTGGTCCAATATGAAGGCATTTGTCCATATCATGTTTTTACGGGGTTGAGAAGCCTATGTTTAGGTCATCAAGGAAATACACATGCCCTATAATAAAGAATATTTGGAATCTTGTACCTTGCAATTTTATAATGAATATTAATGAATCATTGATTGAGAGATGAAAAATGAGGTATGCATAAAGAAAAAGAAAAAGTATTCATGTTTCAATCTTCTCTTCCATATGTTTAGAGAAATAGGCGAGGGCATACCTACACCTTGCTTGTTTCACATTGTAATTGCCGTTAATTTTGACAGAATTTTATCCCCCTCAAACACCAATTCAAACACAACACATCTGCCAAAAAATACAACCAACAAACACAATACTTTCCTTATAATTTCAAATAGTATGTTTTCGATTTGAACTCAAGCTTGGTAGGTCGAGTGATCGAATCCACGACGGGAAAAGTTGAAGAAAACAACTGTAAGTAGTAGAGAAAGAGACCCGACAACTTTTCTTTGTGCATCCACAAGATCTTGAACGAAGGATAGAAATTGTAAGCTCTACATTTATGCAGAATCAAGGGGGCCTGTAGCTGCCTCTACGTCATCATCTTATTCTCCTTCCTTCCGAGATGAATTGATCGGCCTGTATGCTTTTCTCGCTGCTTCATTACTCCCTCCCTGTGGTTCTTTCGTTTGTTGTCTATTCTCTCTTCTCTGATTTCTTGGGGGAGTGTTGAGGTGCATTAAGTGGTGGGGTCCTGATTTATTCTAATGGTATCAAGTTTAAGGCTCCTCATTTCTATTTTATGTGCACTTTGCACATGTGTGACATACCCAGCAGGATAAAATAAGAAAGCAAATTGTAGGTGCAACAGTGAATAATTGGCTTCGTGCTCTGAATACCACGAGGCTAGATAATGCATGTAGTGAATGAATGAATGGATTTTCTATGTGCGGTGGTTGAACGAAACAGATTAATTTAAGGGTGAATATGTGCTGCTTTGAATGGATTCTTTTAATATGAATGATTTGGATGTTCAGTTCATTGTGAAGGATATAGAGGGACTAAGTCCTGAATAAATTGTTGCAGATACTGAGACCCTTGTTTCTCATCATGAAGAGAGAACCGACCATGGAGAGGATCATCAAACTTGTTGTTGCTTTCACAACACATAGGGATGAAAGGAAGGGGGATGAAATTTGGGATGCATTCTTGGAAGAGTTCTTTGGGATTTTTCTATAGTCATCTGATGCATCTAACAAGGTCGTTCGGTTTTGAGCATGCCAAATTATTTCTAAGGTATGAATGATTATTATTTGAGGAATACTTGTAGCTATCGAGCTCGTTAAAATGTTTACAAATATTGAAATATGAAATTATTTCAAGCACTTCAAAATGGTTAAATGTTTACATATTTATGTATATACCTACAGATTTCGATGTTCGGTTGTTTATCCTAAAATTTTTGATGCATATTAACCCCATACAATGGGCTTCTGCTTGAAATATAGTTGTAATCATATTCATTTCCTCATATTTAAAACTTAACTCTAAAACATTTAATGGTACTCATTTTTAGGCGAGTACTTTGAGGAGAAATTAAAGGACAAATTGTATATCAAAGAAAAATGTATCCCCTTGGATCTTTATCCTGTACATTTTTTAAATATAAATAATATCAAAATATGATAAATGTCCTATTTAAAAAAAATTATTAATCTCCATGAAAAAAATGAACAAAAATTAGAATCTTCAAGTTTTATAAGAACAAAAAGTAGAGCTAGTGGCATAATACCTAAAACAGAAAAATATTAAACACCAAACCTTCTAAATATTCCTTATATTTTATGGAATCATACTTTACCTATATTCAATACTGTTAATCATCTAGAAATGTACATAAAATGAATGAGAATTAGTGCAAGAGGAGATCAATTCTCCCCCTTTGTATTATACTGATCGATCCAATATGCATTCCTAGAGCCTGTTTTGAGAGAGAATCAACAACTGTATTGTTCTCTAAGTAGACATCATGATAGTAATAACAATAAGATAAGATTCAATGGCACATGGCACATTTATTTTTTCCAATAAAAATCAACATTTTTTCAAGGAAAAATCATCGTTTCCAACGCAAGGTCATGATCCAATTACAATAGACAAACAAGCCTATGACACCTTGACACCTTGTTTCATCCCTACTGAGGGCACTAGGGTATTTCTACTCTTTATTTTGACTGCTTGAAATTTCATAGTAGATATAGTGCACCAGAGAAAGAAAATCCTACGTGTCGACCTTCTCCAACTAGATCAAGACTTTGGACGCAGAGTACCTTGTCCCCCTCACTCTCCCCTCATTTAACATAAATCTTGTGCCTCGTTTGGTGTGTTGAATTTTTACTGCTTATACCAAATTTCATATTGCACACATTAATGGTCTATGTGCACAATTCTGTTCTTACAAGTAATTGTTTCCAAGACTGTTACCCATGTGCCTATATTTCATGGCATGCCAGATGTTTTACAACTATTGATTGTTATAGAATTCAACAAGCTTTGGAAGCCATGTGGACATTCTTTAACTGATATATTTTTATGTATAGAATGTATAGTATATAGAATAGTATATTCGGACAGTCTTCTCTCTGTTGTTGTCTTTTGCGGAGAATTTTATAGAACATTTGTTGTCATACAAAACAATATTATGTTCTATGTTCTTTGTGTATTAATTATTTGTTTGATGTCTATTCATGTTTCCATACCCATAAATTATTTGGTCCTACCTATTTAAATATTTGTTTGATTATCCCATAGGGTGTAAAGTCCCTTTCCCAATCTAAGTTGTGTTTGACTGACTGATGTAGTGGTATTTTTTTGTTTAAGAGTTGTGTCAGACACTTTGAAGCCATTAGTTAACTACTGTAGTTCTCCTCAACCACTCAACTTCTGAATGGACAATATTTTGTGAGTGATGACTTTCAAGTTTCATCAAACACTTAGTATGCACTCTGTTGTAGCTTGCTTTTTGCTTTAGATCTCCAATTAATATAGGATGTAGCAGCAGTAAATTAAAGAGATAATCAGATATGGGAATGATAAGTGATATAATCTAAGGATTTGACAGACACATATAAGAAAAAACTGAATGTATAACTCATCTAGTACTAGAGATAAGAGATGTTGCTCCTACAGTGCATCTAGTCAATCAACCAAGGTGAAATATCTCCCAACATCCTTTGAAAATCCTGTAGCAATGCCTTCTTGGAACTTGCACAATGGTATAAATTCACTCGAAAGGTTCCCAAACCACCTATAAGTCACCGAATGAGTGTTTAACATCTTCTATTCTCCAAAACAACCCCAACATCAGTGTTACGACCTCCCTTTTTGGAACATAGACTGCTGATAATATCCAAGAGATGGGCTTTGCATTTGTTCAACTCCTTGTGCCACAAAAAACATTAAATGAATTATGATTTTGAGTTGAGAGTGCGCCCTCCACATCTAATGAAGGTTTACACTAGTAATACACAGGCACAACATTGTGTATACTCTCACACGAAGAAATTCAAATCCTTTACAAAATGTAACACAAAGAGAATACGCACCTCTTATTAGATCAGGCTTTGATGAAAGATGTCACCTCTTGCGGTATTCGACCAAGAAAAATAATTCTGCATAGATATTGAAAAGTTTAGTTGTTGCTTCTTTGACAACCACAACTTCTTCATGGTTTACTAACTTTTACATGTTTTTTACAAGTTCAATCCCTTGAGTTTCCTTTTCCCACACATTGGTGGCTTGATCATTTCCCCTACTCCATCCTCTTCAGCCTAACCACCCGGGAAAGGATTTTATTGGGTATTCACAAGCCCTTGCATGCAAAATCATGGACAAAGAATTCATTAAATGGGGAATTGGTGGAATTGCAAGATATTCCCTTTTGTGGGAAAGCGAGCTTTTATTACATGTTTTTTTGTTATATTAGATTTGTTAAACCCTAAATCCAACAAGAAAAAAAATAAATGTATATATTTCACAGTATTGTTGAATCCTAAAACCAACAATAACTGATATAAATATAGTTCATCACTCTCTCAAAGATAGAAAATTTTTGCACCAAGCCTTCTCTATTCAAAACTCATGCGATGCACATGGGATAAACCACATCAAGAATGGTACCTTGGTGCATGGCTTAGAAATCCATCAACTTCACCAATGAATCAATTCCAATTGGAACCTTTGGCTAAAAATTGCCAATGTTTAGATGTGTTTTGTGACAACCCCAAAGCTTCATGTTGATAAAATGCAACATTGCTCGACTTTGTATAAAGAGGCTTGTACACACAAGATTACTTGTCGACAGGCTATGTTTCTTTACCTAGAGATTGGACATACCTACACTCTAAGATACACATCGGCATACTACGTCTCTTCACCTAGATATTGCCCATACCTCCACTCTAAGCTACACTTTGCTGAGACTAGTGGAACCTAACGATATGCCCATGAATTAAAATTAGTCAATGTGTTGTCTTACTTAAGCCTCATGATACTTGGCCATTATACAATTAACACAATGTAAACAAACCACAACCAAAAAACAAGTGTTTGGAACCCAAGACAAATGCCATCAAGCCTTTATTATTGAAGAAAACAATACAATACAATGGGGGAGGTCGAATGCAAGGTCATGATCCAATTACAATAGGCAAGCCATCCTAGGTGTTGCGTACCCCTTGACACCTTGTTTCATCACTACTAAGGGAATTAGGGTATTTATACTCTACATTTTGATTGCTTGATAAATTTCATAGTAGATATAGTTTTTATTTCTTATTTCCTATATATAATTACATATATAAAGAATGACCAGTATTCATGGGATTCACAAAGATGCAAAAATTGCCTGCCATAAGCTATAGAAGGCCCCAAAGCATCATCGGGTATTTCTTTTCCTTTTCGTCAATGCCATTGATAGTTCCTAGTCGTCAAATGAAGGTCCTTTTTGATACCTAATTGTCATTTTGGCTTGATCCTTGTCATGCAATGTAAGAACTATTGATGGGCTCGGTACAAAGGATTAGATTATGGTGGGGAAACTCGTGCCTTCAACCTCGGGAGCTGGTTTGGCTCGCAGATCCATTGATGGAGTTTAAGAGCTGTAGCGCCAAGGGAAGGAGCTAAGGAAATGTAAGCAAAGGTTACAACATAGATAGGACCTATAGATCATCCCATAGAAGCAGATCTAGATACATGTTTAGCTGGATCTGTTCCATCCTCAGTCCAAGATCCAGTTTTAGATTCTCCATAGCCTATTTGGTAGTAGCATATTTCATTATTTACCCATCAATAGCTAAAATAGGATGAGTAAATGTCCAACAGTGGTTTTATGTTTGGAAAAGACAACAATTAAAGTTATCCTTGCATGCTATATCCATCAGTTCGGTGCATTTGATTTAAACACGATTTATATGTCTGAATTGTAAATAATAATTCTGAACTATAGTCAATAGTCTTAAATTTTTGTCATAGGGAAGTGTCTTGAATTGTCTGCTCTTGCTCACAAAATTCATTCAAATTGTTTCCTACTGCTAACAAGATGCTGGACTTTACTCATCACATTCTACCTAAAATATCGTCCCTGAGATATCAAAGTATCCCAAACTTCAAAAACATTGTTTTGGATGGATGTAGGTGATATTTTAGTGCCATACCAACACCTAGAAGTTATCCCTTTTTCACGAGTTTAGTTCTTCTACCATACCGGTTTGGGTTCTTCCATTGCTTATGTCGTTCTATGCAGTTTTATTCAAGTTATACTAGGTTCGTCAAATATTTATGTAAAAATGACACTTTTTATATATGTGCATTTGGTTGATGGTTTTTTGATGGGGATTATGGAAAAGTATACTTTTTTTTCAGGTTCTTTAGTAAGGGGATTGGTATAATTGGTTATTGGTATATAAGAGGGATATAATAATGTATACCTTTTTCTCGGGATATTTGTATACTTAATCCGGGTAGTTAGTTATTGATGGATAGGCAGGAATGCATACTTGTTTTTAAGAGTCAATATCAGGAATGACCTTTATTCTTGCTATGTGGTATGCCCAGGTTGATTGGAAATATACCTAGAAAAACACTCTAGAAAGATCTCACAACCCTAAACTAAAGACTCGAGCCAACTCTCAGTCAACTTGGGTTCATCCAACAGTTAAGAGAATTTAATGAAAAATGAAATGAAATGAATAATTGTGAGATTTTCTTAATTCACTTGAGCCCACATTTTCCATGTATCTCTTTGTTTAATATCCATGCGAGCCCCTTCATTTAACTTTAATGTGTTCTTTCTGCTGTGATAAGTTTTTTTTTGAAAAAAGAAAGATTTCAGGTTAAAAAAATCTTATATTAGTACTACTAATTTAATTGGTTAATGAAACATATGTAATATAAATATTTAGGGTACTGTAATTATTAGTGTTCTTCTTTCTTTAAAAACTACAACTTATATCATTACATACAGAAATGTATGTAATATTGATGAGCATTTCTTACTTGTCACTGGTGTTCCTATACATGATGCAATGGTAAAATAAGTGCATTTATAGGTAAATTACTTTTTGACCAACCCACGAGATTTTAACCGGGAGAGGGGGTCCCTTCCCATGTAAGCATTCCATATTGAATTAATTTTAGGATTTAGAGATGACCTGACCATTATTTTTAATGGCTTTTTATTTGTATCTCTCCTAGAACAACCTTTTGATATAGAAGACACATTTTATTGCTTTCCATTTCTTATTGATTTAGATTAGACCAAGACCTCAAATTTCTCTAAATTCCTTAATGAGAGGTTCGTAAGATGATGATTTAGGTTGATTATGGTATTTCTATAGCATTTCTTCATGAACCATTCTTTCAATTTTGTTTTTAGTTTACTCTCCTTTATTATGTTGTTAGAATGACAATCTATTTATATCTTTTTTTATGTCCTAATTTTGTGATCAATCCAATTTTAGATACAAAACAAACAAATTTGGAAGTGAGTGTATGGATGGAAGTATGCAAACATAATCTATGTTTTGGCAAGGGTTATAAGATCCATTAACATTATAGAATACAAACTAATATTCAAAAGGAGGGTATCTTTAGCCGTCATTGTTCTCTCCTTGAGGCTATTTAGTGCAGTGAAAGTTGGAATTTAACATCAAACACTTGTGAAGGAGAAGAGATGTAGAAATACATATTAATTGAGTTAATTGTGAATTTGCTAGCATATTTTCATTGTGGTTTAATTACTTACTCTACATGACCATCCCTAACTACCAATACTAGTTGTTATTCATTAACTTGATTGGGTGCTAAAACTCATGATATTTATTACACAATAATACATAATATATCAAGGATCCTAATATATTATTGAGCGTTACTTATTCTGGCACCTTGTGTTTATATTACTAAGCGTTACTTATTCTAGCACCTTGGCTTAACACGAAATACAATTTTTTTAACTCTCCCCAATATAAAATCCATAGCAACTTACTCAGTAACTAGAATAATTACAAAAGTTGAAGGGCATTCTTGTTCATTCTTCAATAATACAACACTTCTCTGGTTCTTAATATCTAAACGCTACATTATGTTGTATGATGCAGGTTGTGTTAGTAAAGAAATGTATGCAATGTCATATCAACCAAGTTTTGCATTGGGACATCAAAGGTAATTTCTTGGTTTTATCAATCTTTTTTCTTCTCTTTCTTTCATTATGAGATATTATTTTTTAAACAAGTGTTTGAACATGGAATTTTATGCTTTAAATATGATATTATCTTCCAATTCATGAAAATTAGTTATTGAAGAGCATGGGAATGCAAGCCTTTCACACATGGATTTCTTATATTTAGACTTAAATAGCATATGGAAATAAGAGTACAGATACATACATCATATACCCAATATTGGGCATCAAATATACACATCATATACCCAATATTGGGCATCGAATATACTCAACTAAGTGTAAGCACCACTTCAACAAGTGCACCATCAACATGAGAGTGTGGGGGTATGCAGAAGAAGGAATGGCATAAGAGGGAGATAGATGTGAATTAAAACTATATGGATCTTCAACCTTCAACTAAAACACATTAATTCATATCCATTTAGAGGTCTGAATGTCTACTGCATCAACCAACTTGGAAAGGAATCCAACTCGCTCGAAATTGGTTCTTCATTTAGTAAAACTCTGTCATAGCACCTTAGTTGATGGGATATTAAAGAATACCCCTAATTTGACTAGATATTGATACTCACCTACAAAAAACTTTTTGTTGAGCCCCCTCCCAATGCATATTTCGAATTAAAAAATACCTATTTTTACAATATATTCCCTATTTTTACTAGAAACCCATTTTAATACCCCAAAACCTATAAACCCCCCATACCCTACTTAGAGCCCCCAATACCTACAATATATTAACCTTATTTTTCACAATTCTAAAAAAATGAAAGTGATACTCATCCATACTTGCTGGATATCATCATAGAAATTGAACTAATTAATTTAAAATAAACTATAATATAATGTTCTATTTTTATTTTCTATAATAAATATGTGTAAAAATATTTAAGATTATTTCATTAGTCTTTAGATCATATTGTAAGGTCGGTTATTGTAAGTTCTATAATGATAAATTAAAATTGGTTTTAGTGAATGTTAATAATCATTTATATATATATAAAAGGTGAAGGAGAGATTAGTGAGGTTAGATGGAGTTCTTTTGATGTGCCATTATCAACATCAATATTTTTAAAAAGGTTTTTTTAATAATTTTATTTAAAGAAATTTAAATTAATATTTCCAAAACTACATTCTTTTGGTAGAGAAAAAAAGAGGTGTTCTATGTGCTCATGTCCGATCATAACACAAAAATATTGATGGAAAAAAACAGAGGTGCTCTAAGTGTTCATGTAGAATCATAAAACAAAAAAATTAAAATCAAATGAAAGGAATAATTAAAAAAAAACCATGTCCACTTATAGAATAAAAAAATATAACCAATATAAATCTATCCAAACATAAATGTAAATTTTCTAAATATATTAAAAATTAAGATACAAATATTTACACTTAAAGATTGAAGTAGTTTAATTAAATAAAAAATTAAAGTGAGATTAAATGTTAGTTTAATTAAATAAAAACTGAATTAGTTTTGTATATATTTATATTATAAATTTATTTAAATATAATTTTAGATAAAAATAAATCCAATGTAAATATAAAGAAAAAAAAAAATTAAGTTAACATTATGTTGTTTTAAGTTAAGATTAAACTATGTTGTTATTCCGGTGTGTATTGCATGATATAAGGTAAGCAATTTAATCCATGCTTTCACCATCAATATGAAGAGATATATTAATGTAAAATATGTGCCCACACAATGGTAATAGTAAGTTTGACCTCTCCAACAAATTTAAGTTAGTGCATGTTTTCATCTATGGAATTTAATAATATAAAAATGGTGTACCTAAATGAAGATAAGTTTCACTTCTCCCTTTATATTACTCATTGAAAAAAGTTAAGTTAGTATATTTTTTCATTATTATTATCAATGAATCTAAAAGATGTAAACAATGGTAAGTTTAGCCTCTCTTTTCACATTATTAATTTAAACCAAAAAAAATTAACTAACTTTAGGTTTTAGCATGGGGAACTAACAAATTTACTTAACATTAAGTTTTAGCATGAGTTTCTTCCTTGTAAACATAATGATGAAAATAAGTTTGTATGCCACAAGAATTATTAATGATATCACACCCAACCAAATATGGATAAATAAGGAGACCCATATTATGTGGGGCAATTTATTTTAATAGATTTTAGGTGGAGCAATTTATTTTAATAGATTTGATGATTTTGAAACACAAATCAAGGAGAATGGGATCACACCCATCCAAGTAGGGATAAATAAGGAAACTAATCAAAATGTTATAATATTATAGGTAGGGAATTTGATTGTTATAGATTTGAAGTTTTTTATAATGGAAATTAAGGTTTCTCCTTTAGCATCCATTCTTTCATAGGGCCAATAAAAGTACAAACCATAAAGACATAAGTCTTTAGCACACATTGTCTTCTAGTATCTTCATTTTCATGTGAGTTACTCTCCTTTACTAATTCAAATTCATTGTCTCATGGTATTCTATTTGAAACTACATCACCCTCCAATAACATTACATTCCCCATGGATTCGAATTTGGATGAAGATCCTGCAAAGTCTGTGGGGAATCCAGTCACCCAAAGGATCCAAAATATTCCAAGTATCTTCATGAACCAATTCCGCCTTATTTTCTTAGAATTTATAATTTATGTGACCCATTTAAATGTCAATATGGTAAACTAAACTACTTTTGGGTCCCATAGCCCCTTATTAGAAAATTTATGTCTCTATCTCAATCTACGGAACTAGTAGGTTGGTGAAACATTATTTGCACATAGTCTTATTTGGATGGGGCCATGAAATTCCTCCCCACTCAATATTTCCTCTCCTCAAGCAATTCCAAGTTTGGATGCTGCAAAATTTTTTCATCTTCCCAAGTGGCATCTTTAGAAGGTACTCATTCCATTGCACCAAGTACTCTCTTATGGTTCATCTCCTTAATTTTCTTTAGCTACAATTTGAGTAGTGGAACTCATTTACTACACTTTTGTGTTCCCAAAATTAAAGAGATGTGTATGTTTCATATTGATATCTTCTGTGACATCACCACTAAACACCAAAAGATCAATTAATTCCATCAAAACAAAATTTGCGCAAATAATCTTTACCTCCATATTTTCGAAACCTTTTCTAAACTTTCAACCCCTTTTTTTTCATTGGTTCTTTGAAGTTTTGTTGAGTTACCAAAATTTGAGTCTTTTCATATATTAATAAAATTTCAGAGAGGAACCACCATGCTTGTTGATGCACTACTCTAATTACAACCACCTTGTCAAGTGGTAACTCAACCTCCCGTATTGCTTGTTGCCCCTAAAATTGAAACCAAGCAATACTAGTACCCCATGGCTTGTATTACACCATTCCAAACATCATGAGTACAAAATATAGATCACTAAAGTACATAAAAACATCATACAAATGTACATGAATAAGGTACCTCATGAAGGAATCATGAAAGTGTTTGTACATCCAAGTAAGTAGATCATCATGAGTCCCATACACACAAGAAATATGTATTATATCAAATCTTCTCCAATGAAATAGGTGATAATCACATGTCCTATAGTTATTCTCCAAAATAATGTAATCTGCATCAGAATAATCATCCATGTGTCATTTCAACCAAGGAGTGCATGAAGAACGTCCACCAAAATATAAGCCAAATAAGGAGCAAGGAAGACATCAAGACTTCAAGTGGCTCAATGAAGTCTCATCAATACACCCATGAATATGTATATCATCAAGAAATAACAAAGGACATTTCTTCCAATAATAAGGTGCTTCAATCATATATATCTTCACCCACGTGTTGGATGAAGTTCCTCCAACATCAAAAGGACTAAGAAAGGAGCAAGGAAAATCATGAGTCTCCATGTGACTCAAGTGAACATCAAAGGTGCATCCATGTAGATGTGTATTATCATAGTGTAACAAATTATGTTGCTGCAAATGTAAATAAGAAAGTTCTATAGTCATCTCTTCATAAAAATTTCAGATAGAAGTTTCATACTCCTCATGTGGCACCATAAAAAACAAACATTTCGCCCAATTCTCATCCCCAATTAATGTGGCTGAAAATGAAGTCCGTAGTGAATAATTGTGAACCAACATTTACCTCTTTGCAACTCTTACCCATCAAAATTTTGAATGCATATTCTCCATTATTGGCTCGTCCAATTGTTGTGAGATCATGTGCCTCCCCCAAGGCTTTGCAACTCTCACCAAGAGGAAACTCATAATCCATTTGAACAAGAACAAGTTATTGGTTTCCTTCTTGTTTGAATGTATCCTATTTAAGCACATGCATATCAACATGTACCTCATGTTCCACCATCACATGAGGTTCTTCCTTCATAACATAAATGCTTTCATCCATTGAATGGTTGTTCAATATGTAGGAGGGTGTAAAGGACCCTTGCAACCTCTCTTGAAGCTTCTCAATCTGGACCATATATTTTTGGAGTGAATTTTGGGTGGACTCCAACTCATTAGAGAGATTGTCATTATATTCTACATTATTCAAGCTTAGTCCATTATACAACCCAACAAGATCAACTAAATAACCTCTATTAGAAAGCAATTTCAAAAAATTACCTTTGATGTTGGATATTTGCTTCTAAATTTTCTTGATGTCCTCCATGGAACATTTACCCTCCTTTCTCAAACAAATTTTTGATACCCAAACATGTATGCCATAGAGAGTCTTTAGGTCCTCTTGAATGTTATTTTCATCCATCCTCAATGACCATCAAGAAAAAGAGGTTCTTGTTGAGGAACCTCCTCTTGTTCTTTCTTCATGATTTGATCAAATTATTGAAGCTCAAGTGGTGATGGGAAAGTTGATCTTGGTTCTTCATTATCTTCCACAAGGTATTTATTTTCATGCTGATGAGAAACTATGCTTGCAAAAAAAAATTCAAATCTGATATCTATTTCACCAACATAGAGTTGTGAGCACCCATCAGTAGGTACTCATTCAAAGTTCAATCATCCATCAATAGATTCTCTTTGATTTGCAGATCTCCCATTAGTAAGAATTGTGTGCTTTCTTATTTTAGAGTCACCTTGGGGTGAATTTTGAAACTCTTCATGGAACTCTTATTATTTTTTACTACTTGAAGTACTAGGTAGTTCATGACTCCTTTATTTGACTGTGGAAGGTTGAGGGTGCACATCCATACCCTCCTCAACAATATTAGCTCTGGGTCTAAAACACATAGTCCCCACCTTGGACACCTCATTCACCATCTGTGCAATCTCTTCTTCACTAGACCTCTTCCAGGGGGTCCAAAACAAGCATATTATTGTAGCACTATAGTATGATTGAAAATATATGGTCTTAAAGCATTCATGATTCAATGCACAATAGTCTAGGAAATACTCAAGAGGTTATTTTAGCTTCTTCCCACTGTACATTTGGACATTTGTTGATTTGAACAGAAGTGGATGTTCTTCATATGTTTTCTAACATGAGTTTCCATCATCCATAAGTGTGTAGTAATATTAATTATTTCATGATGGAACCTCTTCCTTATACCATTCACATTCTTCTTCATATTTCTCATAATCATATTCATAGGAGTCATCATAATAGTAAGACACGGATGCAAACTTTTTATTCAATAGATGGTATCCATGATGGTATCAATGCACAGGTGTAATGACCATTCTATGATACCAACGTAATGTTCCTTTTTTTATGAACTATGCAAACTATAAAAAATGTTTCAAAGATGCTTCAAAACTTTGACATTGAAAAAAATCTTTCTCAAGGCCCTCATTGACAATAGATTTCACACTGACTCCATGGATATGAGACAACCAGGGAAGATCAAAGGAAGTGATATTAAGTTTAGGTCGGATTTAAAAAATGATATATATGGCTTCTTAATATTATTATGTTTAGGAATTTTCAGAAATAGTTCACATACTTCCTCCTTCTATACTTTGTCTAATTTTGAAACCAGGAAAAAGTAGTAAACTAGTCCTTCATGGTTTGGTTCCAAAAAACTGATTTTGACATGATATTCAAATTTGCACAATTTTTTGGCCAATTTCTAGCTAGACTAGTGAAACCCAAGTTGACCTGAATGCATTCAAATTTTGTATATAATATCTTGAGGGGTATTAGTATATCATAATGTATATTATTGATTCTCTTAAACTTTACAAATTATTCTGCAACTTGCTTTTGGCCATAGGGAAAGAAGGACAAAAACACTAGGAAATCGATGTTAAAACCCCCAAGGGTATATGACACTTTTGGATCACCAAATGCAGTACAACCCTCAAAAAATGAATAATAGAGTATGGGTTTGCATTTAAAACACCAATTTATTTCATTATTCATGGTTATTAATATTTTCAAATTGGTTATGAGGCGTAACGTCTATATGGTAACTTTCAATGAATTTTCTTAAGGGGAAATGGTATTAATCACTCGATTTTGACTCATGAAAAGTAGATTGAATGGTTCAGATAATGAGATGAAATATAAAGGACATAAACTAAATTCAAATGGATTCCCCAATAGCATTAAACATCAGATAAATTCCTTCATTCAAATATGTTATATAACTATTTCAAAATGGAAGCCAAATACATGAAAACTGGTTATTCAAGAGCACGAGAATGCACACCTTTCACACATGGATTTATTGTATTTAGAATTACATAGGATATGGACATAATATTACAGATCCATACATCATATACCCAATATTGGGAGTCAAATATACTCATAAAAACACAAGAACCACTCCAATAAGTGCTCCATCAACAAGATAGCGTGGGGGGGTGGAGAAGAAGAAATGAGAGAATAGGGATATAGATAAGAATTAGAAATGAATGGAAATTGAATATGAAACTAAAGCATATTAATTCAAATCCAATGAGAGGTATTAATGGCCTCTCCATTAACCAACTTAGAAAGGAATCCAACTCCCTCAAAACTGGTTCACAAGCAGGGGTAGTGAAGAGTCACTATGAAATGGACAAGCAAAAGCTCTCCAAAATGCCAGAGTCCCATTAAAAATGATAAAAAGAAATTATTCTTCCTAATTACATCCTTTTATTAAATTTGTGAGGCCTCCTAAGGTCTAATTTCCATCCATGGGATTTCTCTATCTCATCTTAGTGGTTTAGTAACTCCTATGACACTTGTCTTCCTCTTCATGCTCCAATTCTTTCCCCAATTAGAATCCGTTCCTATAAATACCAAATGCACCCTATTGGTGCCTATTTTTAGCCTCGTCATTTCATATTTTTTATATCTCTTCGATCAGGTCTGAAATTTTCATACTTGTCATAGAGTCTTTCATCATTTGTTATCATAGAGTGCATGGAATCTCCTTCCAAGTGGCACACATTGTCTTCTAGTATTTTCCTCTTCCATGGGAGTTAATATACTTTATTAATTTGAATTATTTGGCTCATGATATGCTATTTGAAACAACATCTCTCTCCAATAACATTACATTCCCCATGGATTTGAATTTGGATGAATATCATGCCAAGTGTGTGGGGAATGTAGTCACCCAAAGGATCCACAATATTCCAAGCATCTTCATGAACCAATGCCACCTTTTTTCATATCAATTTATCATTTATGTGACCCATTTGAATGGGAATATGGTAAACTAAAGTCCTTTTGGGTCCCATAAACCTTTATCACAAAATTTATGTCTCCATCTCAACCTGGGGGACTAGTAGGTTGGTGAAACATTATTTGCAATTAGTCTTATTTGGATGGGGACCTGACATGATCTTTGTTGAATATCTTGACTAATATAGAAAGCGAGAGACTTGTAATTTGGGATGTTAATTAACTACATATAGAGGGTGGAAATTCAATTTCTTTAAATGTGTTATGAGGGATTCAATATGGTAATTCTATTATTTATTTTGAAGAGTTATTTGTGGTTATTTTGCATTCAAGACTCTTTATGTTTGTTTCTAGAAAGAGTTGACAAATTTTATGTTTTATTCATTGAAACCTCCTTGAATTAACACCTTCTATGTTACAAGAATACCCTTACGCATACTTGTAAGTTCTCCTTCATTAAGGTCTTTTGAAATTAGACATATGTGTCCATGATCAATCGTGTAGAAATGTTGTATATTTTTAATTCCAACAACAACATTACCTTACTACTTGAGAATAAATCTCATCGAACCTGATAGACTTTGTATTCCTAAAAATACTTGAGGTATTACTCTAAACTCTCAATGATCTAAAAATAATAAAATAAACCTCTTAATTTTGTTGATATAAATATGAAATAAATGATAACTTAAAAAAATTAGATTTGTATACCTAATCCTCCTCTCTTATTCCTTATGATTATCCTTAAGTTGAACTAGGTTTTATAAGGATTCCCTCCTTGTGTTGGAAGATGATAGCCACAAGGACAAAATTGATCCAAGACTTCGATTTATAGGCTGAATTCCTGATCAAAATCTTCTTTCCAACCTTTAACTCAGGTTCTCCGCAATTCATCTTTCCACAAGACATTTCTTGCAACTCCCTTTCCGCAATGCCCTTTTCCACAACACCTTTTCCGTAACTCCTTTTCCACAATACCTTTTTCCGCAAATTGCAGGTTGCGGGATGCGAGATTAAAACTTTTAATATTGAGTTTACACAACAAATTGTGGTCACAAGGGTCTGTTCCGCATGTGGGTTGCGGGACTTGATTTATCAAAACCGAGTTCCCGCAATTTCGATGTTTCCACAATTTCGAATTCTTCCGTACCGTTGACTCTTGCGGGTTAATTCTCGATCATCGATCTCTTTCTAGATGCAGAACATATTTAGCCATTGATTTCTGTTACGATCTTTCTTCATCGTTTGATCTTCTCTGAGATCTATCTTCGCAGCACACCGAATTGATCACTGAAAGGATCAATTACTCTGCAATTCAAAAGATAAGAATTTATACACATAATTCTATATGGAGTGAACGCAGATGAATTCATAGATCTACAAATTTATATAATACCGGGAATCCATCAAACACACATGGAAATAAATCCTCTGTTCTTTATTTAATTTGATCATAATTCTAAATACAGAGAATTCACTTATCCCCTACTTTTGGGCACAATCTTTTCTTCTTCCCTTTCACTCTCATACACTAATTCACTCATTCACTCCCATACTCAAATCAATTTATAATACTCAGAAAACATGTCAGATCCGACTAAGATGGACTTGAGAACCTAATAAAAGAAAACCCTATCGACAAAGATCAATCCGTGAGAAATCCACACAGGGATCAAGGAGAAGAAAGGAAAAAATTCCACTTATTACAAATTAAAACTAGTTCTATCTACTTATCATTGAAACCTATCCATCTAGAACTTGATTACAAGGAAATATGACTCATCAGTAAATGAACTTCGGGCTGGACGCTAAGCTGAGTCACTAGTCAAGGAAATTTGAGTTGGATGCTCCTGCATCATACTCCTGGGGAAGAAATTTTTTTTCCATTAAGTCTCCAGGTTGGATATTGTACTTGGAAATTTCTTGTTTGGTCATCCAAGCTGCATCTTCAGTAGGCTGATTTCTCCACTTGACTAGGTATTGAAAGAAGGTTTTGTTCCTGATATTCCTTAAGATTCATTGGTCAAGGATGGCTTCAATATGAGGTTGTTATTTTTGTGTAATTTTTCCTTGCCAATCTATAGTTGGATCATCTCTATTTGAAGTTACACCAGCTAGTTGGATACCTGCATCTCTAAAAGGATATAAATTTGAAACATTACAAATTGGTGACCAAAATGGAAACCTGACCAATAGAGTAATCACATTGTGATATAGGTAAGTGAAATATGACATATTTTATGATCATAGTGAATTTTGTCTATATTATGAATTCCTTATTGTTTACAATGCAAAATCTAGATGGAACTTCTTTAGGGTGTTGATTTTGCGTTCTAATGTTATGTGTACCCCCCTGGAGCTTCCATTTATGGATTCTTTGTTTCTTTATGTTAGAAATAGTAAGCTCACTTCCATCAAGTATTACTCTAACATGGAAGGTTTTGCATTCATATTTAAATGGATGTTTTTCATAGTCCTTAGGCAGTTATACCCATTTCCAACATTACACACTGACTATAGAGTATAGTCCTATGACCTGTCATGATTGTAGTTTGTTAAGTATATCTAATTCTATTCCTTTTCCTAGTGTTTAACAATCATGCTTGGTTTTCCAAAGAAAAAGATAAAAGGAAAGCTTTGTCCTATACTCTATGGCCCCATGAATATTCTTATATCCAATGTTGTTGGGGATCATGTAGATCTTCTAGTGCAAGAACTGCAACATCAACCTGGGAAGCGAATAAAGATTATGAATTGGAATCAAAATATATCCTAACCATTTGTCCTTGTGGATACTCATTATCTTGATGGAAGAAGGAACTTTTCTCATCCCATGGTGGATAGGATCCATGTGAAGCACCAACTATTGGGATGATCATCCTCTTTTGATTCTCCTTATTTCTCCACCTATACATGGCTCTAGGATGATGATGTTTATCTACTAGATCATTGGAATCCACACTAGGATAATTGTTATTGATAGGTCTCATATAGTGGTACACTTACGGTTTCTAGGTAATAGTAATTTTTAAAATCCCACTAAGCCAATTTCTTGAGTTTTGTTCAAAATTCCTAGAAAAGGTTTATGGATTTCATAACTTATTTGATCATATATTGTGAAATTATACAATCTATCATCCTTTGCTGACCATTAGATACTCAAAGTTGTGTATTGATCCTTTTTAACATTATAGAGGACTCTGTAAATTAGGTTCCCAAATTCTTAAAGGTTGCTAGCTCAATGGAAGAGTGCCTGCCTTACAAGCAGGAGGTTGCTAGTTCGATTCCTCCATGCCCTAATGATATTATAATATTGGTTAAAAAAAAAATTAGTAAGTAAAAAATAAGAGATAAGTGACCAAACAATGAGAGATAAGTGACTGAATGAAATGACAAAAATCATATATTAAATTACTAAAAATAACTAAATTAATGACCAAAAAATGAGAGATGTGAAACTAGGCATTAAAAAGGATGCAACATGTGGCACTAATGATGATGGAAAACATGGTGTTGATATGGTAGAAAAATAAGGTGCGACACTAGGCATTAAAAATGATGCAACATGTGGCACTAATGATGAAGGAAAACTTGGCATTGACATGGTAGCAAAATAAGATGTTACTTTGGATGCAAAACATGGCGCTACACAGGAATAAAAATATGGTGCAACAATAGAAGAAATATTTGGCGTCAATTTGGTAGAAAAACACGATGCAAAAAAAAAGCAAAAATTGGTGCAAATTTGGAAGCAAAAATTGACACATATTTGGAAGTAAAACATGGTGCAAAATGGGATGCTAAAGTGGTAGAAAAAATGGCTGCAATATTGGATGTTAATTTGGATGCTAACATGGTGCTATTAAGGATGAAAATATGACGCTAACGGGGATGTCATTTAAGAAGCAAAAACAGACACTCACTAGGAAGCAAAATAGGACGTTATTTAGGAAGCAAACCTCGACGTTGTTTAGGAAGCAAAGTTGGATGCTATTCTGGAAGAAAACGAATAGACGCTATTTTGGATGTCATAAAGAATGTTATCTAGGAAGCAGAAAAATAAGTTTTTTGAGATGCTTTAAGTTTTGTCCATGATGTGTCACATTTAGAATCTAGTTTTACCACTCAATGTAAAAGCAATTCACTAAAAATGGATGCTAAATGGGATGCTAATTCCAGGATTTGTTGTAGTGATGGCACATTATTTGAAAGAATAAATACCTTGACACACTTCTGAAGGGTGATTTTATCAATGAATTATTTTTATATTATCTTTCTTTATCAATATGGTCCCATTGCACACATGAAGGATGCTTCATGTTATAAATTATTTTATATTTGGTGGTTGGAGGATATAACTAATTTTCACAGTCTTAAAGTGTACACCTTCTCAATCATTATTTTAATGATTTGGCACTTTATCCAAGGGAGATAGCAAATACTAATGGCACATTTTACCTCTTGTGGGGGTTATTTTACATCATTTCTTTAACAAATAGTATGTTGCATAAAATCCCATTCAATTTGACTTGGTGAGTATATTATTTTAATGAAAATCATTGTCGAAGGTTATTCTTAAAGAGTTTTCTAAATGAGAAGAGGAAAAATGGTACCTTGAATAGAATTGCATGAGCATGCTTCTTAAGGATGAAAACATGTGGGATCCTCACTTGGGTGGCCTCATTATTCTTGTATTTTATGAGGTATTTTTTTCTTGAGTGGCCCTCCTTACATTTAATATTTTTTTAGTGCTTTTCTAGTATTTCCCTAGGAGAAATAAATGATTTAGAATCTACAAATATTTTGTTATTCTAGACGTTGAGATGAAATATATATAAGGATTTTCTCTCTCCATTATTAGGTATGGTTATATTGACGTATGTTTCCCCTCGATCTCTAATGTCTTTTTTTGGATAAACTAGGCACACTATCCAAAAAATTTCAAAGAGGATTCAAAACTTTGACATTGAAAACAATCTTTCTCAAGACCCTCATTGACAATGGATTTCACATTGACTCCATGGATATGAAACAACTTGGGAAGCACAAGGGAAGTGATATTAGGTTCTGATAGTCTTGTAAAACTTATATATCTGGCTTCTTAATATGATATGGTTTAGTACTTTTCACAAACACTTCACATACCACCTCCTTTTATACTTCATCTAATTTCGAGACTGAGAAAAAGTAGTAATCTAGTCCTTCTTGGTTTAGTTCTAAACACCATTGAACCTTTCCAAATTTCCTATGGAAGTACCCTATAGGATTTAAAACATAAAACCTCATACACTCAATGGTCAAATCATAAAACTCATTTTGACAAGATATTGAAATTTGAACAATTTTTTGGCCAATTTCTAGCTTTAGACTAGTGAATCCTAAGTTGACCCAAATGCACCCAAATGACTTAAATATTTTTATGGAAGATATTGAGGGATGCTATTACATACTAATGTATATTATTAATCCTTATACACTTTTCAAATGCTTCTCCAAATTGATTTTTTCCATAGGAAAAGAATGACAAAAAACACTAGGAAATCGATGTTTAATCCCCCAAGGGTACATGACACTTTTGGCTCTCCAAATGCAGTATGGCCCTCCAAAATTTCAGAAAAAAGTATGAGAATGCCTATCATACATAAATATATATCATTATTCATGGTTATTAAGCTTTTCAAACTGTTTATGAGGCACAACATATATATGGTAACTTTCAGTGAATTTGCTTAAGGGGAAATGGTATTAATAGCTCGATTTGTACTCATTAAAAGTAGATTGAATGGTTAGGATAATGACATGAAATATAAATTCAATAAATATAATTCAAATGGCTTCCCCAAAATCATTAAAAATCATAGACATTCCTTCATACAAATCTGTTATACAACTCTTTCAAAATGGAAGCCAAATACATGAAAACTAGTTATTCAAGAGCATGGGAACACAAGCCTTTCACACATGGATTTCTTATATTTAGACTTAAATAGCATATGTAAATAAGAGTACATATACATACATCATATAACCAATATTGGGCATCAAATATACACATCATATACCCAATATTGGGCATCAAATATACTCAACTAAGCACAAGCACCACTCCAACAAGTGCACCATCAACATGAGAGTGTGAGGGAATGCAAAAGAAGGAATGTCATAAGACGGAGAGAGATGGGAATTAAAACTATATGGATCTTCAACCTTCAACTAAAATACATTAATTCATATCCATCTAGAGGTAATGTCCACTCCATCAAGCAACTTGGAAAGGAATCCAACTTGCTCAAAATTAGTTCTTCACTTAGTGAAACTATGTCATAGCGCCTTAGTTCATGGGATATTAAAGAATGCCCCGAATTTGACTAGATATTGATACCTACCTACAAAAACCCTTTTTTGATCCCCCTCCCAATGCATATTTCCAATTAAAAAATAACTATTTTTACAATATATTCCCTATTTTTACTAGAAATTTTTATACCCTCAAAAACCTATAAACCCCCCATACCCTACTCCTAGCCTCCAATACCTACAATATATTGACCTTATTTTTCACAATTAAAAAAAAATGAAAGTGATATTCTCCCATACTTGCTGGATATCATTATAGAAATTGAACAAATTAATTTAAAATAAATGATAATAAATGTTCTATTTTTATTTTCTATAATAAATATGTGTAAAAATATTTAAGATTATTTCATTAGTTTTTAGATTACATTGTAAGGCCGGCTATTGTAACGTCTATAATGATAAATTAAAATTGGTTTTAGTGAATATTAATCATCTATATATATACATAAAAGGTGAAAGAGAGAGTAGTAAAGTTAGATTGGAGTTCATTTCAATTTATTAAAATATGTTCTGGCTCCAGTGACTCCAGTTTACTGTTTGCTACCCTATCATCCACGAATCTCGCCTAAAAAGATCATCAGCATACTCCTGACCACAAATTAGTCTTTGATTGTTTCCTATCAACCAACAATATTTTTGCTTTTTCGGCTGGAGTCTATTAGACTGCGTTCGGTATAGAGGTGCACGTTAAAATGGCGAGGAGTAATGGCAGGGCAATGTACTATTGCTGGTGTTGGTGTCTTTTGATGTGGGCTTTTCTTGACAGGACGACTGCAGCTTCTTCTTCTAATTCTTCGTCCTTCACAATTTCGACGACATTTTATGCGCAAGAGTTGGAGTCTTTTATTTCGTTTCTTGCTAATACTTGGGTGCGTCCTTTCGCCTCTTTATATTTCATTCTCAGTGCTGTCATCATTTTCTTTCCGGAAGTAATTGTTTTCCTTCGGTTTCTTCTTTTTCCTCTTCATCGTCTTGTATGAATTCGGCAGCTATACATATTGTATAATGCAGTCACTGCATACAGAAATATGAGGTTTTCCATCTCATTTTCAGTGATAGAAATGACTAATCATTAGATCTTGTTTTGTAATTTGAACTTTATAGCTGCCGCAAGCTATTATCTTTGCACATACTTTCTGTCTCTTTCTCTTAGGAATTGAAATTTCTGTTCTCTGGTTTAACTTTACGGTCAGAGCTTATGAATTGATTAGCAAACCAAAATTGCCATTAAAGCCTGAGCAATGAGTCTAGATTGAAGGGCTGGCCATTATCTCGTATTGTAATTTACTTTTTTTTTAATATGTATTTCCAATACACACCAGTGAAGTAATTTTAACTCATTTTGAGTGACTGGAGAGGTTCAAGATGCAAACTTGCAAATGATTTTTACAGATTTTTTTTTACCTTTTAATTAAACCAGATTTTGAGTTTGATTTTAACAGCTGGTTTTCCTTAATATTGATTTAAATTATAAAAAAAACAAAAAACAGTTTTTGAATTTGATTTCAACGGCTAGTTTTCTGTAATAATTATTTAAATTATCAAAGTACTTATATTCAGTAATTTATATTTACTAATTTTAATTTTGATGGCTATTTAATAATTGGTTAATTGATTTTATTAAATGGATTTTTTTATTTAAATGATCAAAGTACTTATATTTAGTAATTTATATTTACTAATTTTAATTTTAATGGATATTTAATAATTGGTTAATTAATTTTATTAACTGTAAATATTTAAGTTATAGAAGGTTTTGATTTATTAGTATTAATTAAAATTATAAATTTTGAATTATTAAAATATCTTAATGTAAAAATGAATACATAGTAAATTTTAATTTTGCACTATTAATAGTTAATGTATACAATTTAATTTATATGCTCAATTTTTATTTACATATGATATGGTTACATGCCAATGATATAGTTACATGCCTAGGTCTTAAGATTACATTAGGTCTTAAGATTATCAAGAATGATAAAGCTAATAACCTTAAATATTATATATATATATTTTATTGGCTTACAAGATATTGTAAATATATTCAATGATCTCACTATAGGATTATATTTTTGATGTGCCATTATCAACATAAACATTCTTAAAGAGGTTTTTTTTTTATAACTTTATTCAAAGAAATTTAAAATATATATTTCAAAAACTACATTCTTTTGTTGTATTAAGAGCCAAGAACTAAGGTTTAGTTCAATTGGCAAGACTTATGCATGTTGTCCTGGGAGGTTATGAGTTGGAGCCTTGAGTCCTTTAGGGTTTATCACTGATTCACCTTTATCATCTATGAAATATGGTTAAGTATTGCTCGAGAAAAAAAAGAGGTGTTCTAGGTGCTCATGTTCGATCATAACACTAAAATATTGGTGAGAAAAAAAGAGGTGTTCTAGTTGCTCATGTAGGATCATAAAACAAAAAAACAAAACCAAATGAAAAAACAATTAAAAAAAAACCATATCCACTTATAGAATAAAAAACTATAGCCAACATGAATCCATCCAAACATAAGTGTAAATTTTTTAAACATATTAAAAATTAAGATACAAATATTTACACTTCAAGATTAACTAGATAAAAAATTAAATTAGTTTTGTATATATTTAAATAATTTATTTATTTAAATATAATTTTAAATAAATCCAATATAAATTTCTAAATGCATAAGAAAAGCAAAAAAACATTTTAAGTTAAGATTATAAAAAAAATTATTATTAAGATTATGTTCTTTTAAGTTAAGATTAAACTATGTTATGTTTTTATTCCGGTGTGTATTGCATGATATACGGGAAGCAATTTAGTGCATGCTTTCATCATCAATATCAAGAGATATATTAATATAAAAGATGTGCCCACACAATGGTAATGGTAAGTTTGATCTTTCCATCAAATTTAAGTTAGTGCATGTTTTCATTTATGGAATTTAATAATATAGAAATGGTGTACCTAAATGATGATAAGTTTGACTTCTTCCCTCATATTACTAATTAAAAAAAATTAAGTTAGTGTATTTTTTCATTATTATTATCAATGAATCTATTAATTAAAAAGATGTAAACAATGTTAAGTTTGACTTTTCTTTTCACATTATTAAAAATAAGTAACTTAACAATGTTAAGTTCGACCTCTCTTTTCACATTATAAAAAATAAAAACAAATTTAAGTAACTTTAGGTTTTAGCATGGAGTTAACAAATTTACTTAAATTTAAGTTTTAGCATGAATTTTTTCCTTGTAAACATAATGATGAAAATAAGTTTGTATGCCACAAGAATTAGCAATGATATCACACCCAATCAAATATGGATAAATAAGAATTATCAATGATATCACACCCAACAAAATATGGATAAATAAGAAGACCAATGAAAATGTTATAATATTATAGGTGGGGCATTTTATTTTAATGGCGTTTAAGATTTTGAAACAGAAATAAAGGAGAATCGGATCACACCCATCCAGGTAGGGAAAAATAAGGAAACTAATGAAATTGTTATAATATTATAGGTAGGGCAGTTTATTGTCATAGATTTAAAGTTTTTTTTATAATGGAAATTAAGGTTTCTTTTTTAGCATCTATTTTTCACAAACCAATAAAAGTACAAACCATAAAGACATAAGTCTTTAGCTTATATTTCTTTAGCGTGAAGAGAATTTTATCTTACCTTAGGACATTCTATTCCTTCACATCCCAATAAAATTAAAAATAGCCCATTTCTTTCCTATTTGTTTGGTGTGAATACAATTCTATCCTTCGTTGAACACTCTGTGTCAATTGGGAAATGACTACGGGGTATTCAGTTAGTGAAACCATGTCCTAGCACCTTTGCTCATGGGATATTAAAGAACACCCCTAAATTCACTACATATTGATAATTACTTACAAAAACCATTTTGTTGAGCCCCCCTCCCAATACATATTTCCAATTAAAAAACCCCCATTTTTACAATATATTCCTTATTTTTATTAGAAACCACTTTTTATACCCCCCAATACCTATAAACCTCTAATACCCTATTCCCTGTACCCCAATACATACAATATATTGACCTTAATTATCACAATTAAAAACCCCCCTTTTATGAATGAACATGATAAGATATTGCTCAACAAGGCAAATTCCCTGTGGTGAACACTCACCATGCAATGGACAAGCAAACGCTCTCCAAAATGCCAAAGGACAATTAAAAAATGATCAAAATACATTCTCATTCCTCACGGAATTCTTTTATTAACTTCATGAGGCATCCTAAGGTTGAATTTCCCTCCATCGAATTCCTCCAACTCAGTTTAGTTGTTTAGTAACTCCTATGACAATTGTCTTCCTCTTCATGCTCCAATTCTTTCCCCAATTTGAATGGTTTCCTCTCTGTCATGTCATATTTTTCATATTTCTGCAATCAAGTGTTCATTTGTCATACTTTTCATAGAGTCTTTCATCATTTGTTGTCATAGAGTGCATGGGATCTCCTTCCAAGTGGCACACATTGTCCTCTTGTCTCTTCCTCTTCATGGGAGTTACTCTCCTTTACTAATTGAAATTCATTGTCTCATATTATTCTATTTGACATTACATCACCCTCCAATAACATTACATTCCCCATGGATTCGAATTTGGATGAAGATCCTTCCAAGTGTGTGGGGAATCTAGCCACCCAAAGGATCCAAAATCTTCCAAGTATCTTCATGAACCAATTCCACCTTATTTTATTATAAATTATAATTTATGTGACCCATTTAAATGTCAATATGGTAAACTAAAGTACTTTTGGGTCCCATAGCCCCTTATTACAAAATTTATGTCTCCATCTCAACCTATGGAACTAGTAGGTTGGTGAAACATTATTTGCAAGTAGTCTTATTTGGATGGTGACATGGCATGACAGTCCTCCCCACTCAATATTTCCTATCCTTAAGAAATGTCAAGTTTGGATGCTGGAAAATTTGTTCATCTTCCCAAGTGGCATCTTCACAAGGTACTCATTCCATTGCACCAAGTGCTCTCTTATGGTTCATCTCCTTAATTTTCTTTAGCTGCAATTTGAGTAGTGGAACTCATGTACTCCAAATTTTTGTTCCCAAAAGTAAAGAGATGTGTATTTTTCATATTGATATCTTCTGTGACATTACCAATAAATGCCAAAATATCAATTAATTCCATCAGAACAAAATTTGTACAAATAATCTTTACCTCCATATTTTGGAAACCTTTTCTAAACTTTCAATCCCTTTTTGCTCATTGTATAATTCTTTGAAGTTGTGTTGAGTTCCAAAAATGTGAGTCTTTTAGTATATTAATAAAATTTCAGAGAGGAACCACCATGCTTGTTGATGCACTACTCTCATTACAAACACCTGCTCAAGTGGTGACTCAACCTCCCATACTGCTTGTTGCCCCTAAAATTGAAACCAAGCAATACTAGTATCCCATTGCTTGTATTGCACCCTTCCAAACATCATGAGTACACAATATAGACCATGAAACTACATAACAACATCATACAAATGTACATCAAGAAGGTACCTCATGAATGAATCATGAAAGTGCTTGTACATCCAAGTAAGTAGATCATCATGTGTCCCATACACACAAGCAAGAGGTATTATATCAAATCTGCTCCAATGACATAGGTGAGGATCACATGTCCTATAATTATGCTCCAAAAGAATGTAAGATGCATCAAAATAATCATCCATGTGTTATTTCATCCAAGGAGTGAATGAAGAACCTCCACCAAAATATAAACCAAATAAGAAGCAAGGAAAATAGGAAAACTTCAAGTGGCTCAATGAAGTCGCATCAATACACCCATGAATATGTATATCATCAAGAAATAACATAGGATGCTTCTTCCAATAATAAGGTGCTTCAATCATATATCTCTTCACCCAAGTGTTGGATGAAGTTCCTACAACATCAAAAGGACTAATAAAGGAGCAAGGAAAATCATGAGTCTCCAAGTGACTCAAGTGAACATCATAGGTGCATCAATGTAAATGTGTATTATCATAATGTAACAAAGTATGTTTCTGCAAATGTAAATAAGAAATTTCTCTAGTCATCTCTTCATCAAAATTTTAGATAGAAGTTTCATACTCCTCATGTGGCACCATAAAAAATAAACCTTTCGTCCAATTTTCATCCCCAATAGATGTGGCTGAAAATGAAGTAGGGAGTGAAGAATTGTGAACCAACATTTACCTATTTGCAACTCTTACCCATTAAACTTTTGAATGCATATTATCCATTATTGGCTCGTCCAATTGTTGTGAGATCATGTGCCTCCCCCAAGGATTTTCAATTCTCACTAAGAGGAAACTCATAATCCCTTTGAATAAGAACAAGTTCTTGGTTCCTTCTTGTTTGAATGTATCCTCTTTAAGGACCTGGATATCAACATGTACCTCGTGTTCCACCATCACATGATTTTATTCCTTTGTAACATAAATGATTTCATCCATTGAATGGTTTTTTGATATGTAGGAGGGTGTAAAGGACCCTTGCAACCTCTCTTGAAGATTCTCAATCTGCACCATAGATTTTTGGAGTGCATTTTGAGTGGACTCCAACTCATTAGAGAGATTGTCATTATCTTCTAGATTATTCAAGGTTAGTCCATTATATAACCCAACAAGCTCAACTAAATAATCTCTACCAAAATGTAATTCCAAAAAATTACCTTTGATGTTGGATACTTCCTTCTCAATTTTCTTGATATCCTCCATGGAATATTTATCCTCCTCTCTCCAACTAATTTTTGATACCAAAGCATGAATGCCATAGAGAGTCTTTAGGGCCTCTTGAATGTTATTTTCATCCATCCTCAATGACCATCAAGAAAAATAGGTTATTGTTGAGGAACCTTCTCTTCTTCTTTCTTCATGTTTTGATAAACTTATTGAAGCTCAAGTGGTGATGGGAAAGTTGATATTGGTTCTTCATTATCTTCCATAAGGTATTCATTTTCATGCTCATGAGAAATTATTATTGCAAAACAAAATTCAAATATGATCTCTATGTCACTAACATAGATTTATGAGAACCCATCAGTAGGTACTCATTCAAAGTTCAATCATCCATCAGTAGATTCTCTTTGATTTTCACAACACCCATTAGTAATAATTGTGTGCTTTCTTATTTTAGAGTCACCTTGGGGTGAATTTTGAAACTCTTCATGGAACTCTTCTTATTTTTTACCACTTGAAGAACTAGGTAGTTCATGACTCCTTTATTTGACTGTGGAAGGCTAAGGGTGCACATCCATACCCTCTTCATCAATATTAGCTCCAGGTCGAAAACATCTAGTCCCCACCTTCTTGCACACTTCATTCGCCATTTGTGCAATATCTTCTTCACTAGACCTCTTCCACGGGGTCCAGAACAAACATCTTATTGTAGCATTATAGTATGATAAAAAATATATGGTCTTAAATCATTCATCATTCAATGCACAATAGTCTAGGAAATATCAAGAGGTTCTTTTAGCTTCTTCCCATGTACATTTGGACATTTTTTGATATGATAATAACTAGATGTTCTTCATATATTTTGTGACATGATTTTCCATCATCCATAAGTGTGCAGTAAGATGAATTATTTCATGATGGAACCTCTTCCTCATACCATTCACATTATTCTTCATATTGCTCATAATCATCTTCATAGGAGTCATCATATCAGTAAGACATGTATGCAAATTTTGTATTCAATAGATGGTCTCAATGCATAGTTGTAATTACCATGCTATGATACCAATGTAATGTCCCTTTTTGTAGGAACTAGGCAAACTATCCAAAATGTTTCAAAGAGGCTTCAAAACTTTGACATTGAAAACAATATTTCTCAAGGCCTTCATTGACAATAGATTTCACAATGACTCCATGGATATGAGACAATTGGGAAAGATAAAAGGAAGCGATATTAGGTTTTGATAGGATTTAAAAACTGATATATATGGATTCTTAATATTATGTGGTTTATTACTTTTCACAAATGGTTCACATACTTCCTCCTTCTATACTTTGTCTAATTTCGAAACTAGGAAAAAGTAGTAAACTAATCTTTCGTGGTTTGGTTCCAAACACCACCTAACCTTTCCAAAATTATTATGGAATGACCGTATGGAATTCAAAACATAATAATATACCTCATACAATCAATGGTTGAACCAAAAAAATGATTTTGACATGATATTCAAATTTGCATAACTTTTTGGTCATTTTCTAGCTTTAGACTAGTGAAACCCAAGTTGACCTAAATGCACCCAAATGGATTCAAATTTTGTATAGAAGAGATTGAGGGGTATTAGTACATCATAATTTATATTATTAATTCTCATAAACTTTCCAAATTATTATGCAACTTGCTTTTGTCCATAGGGAAAGAAGGACAAAAACATTAGGAAATCGATGTTAAAACCCCCGAGGGTAGATGAAACTTTTGGATCTCCAAATGTAGTAAAACCATAAAAATTTCATAATAGAGTATGGGTATGCATATAAAACATCAATTTATGTCATTATTCATGGTTATTAATATTTTCAAACTGGTTATGAGGTGCAACGTCTATATGGTAACTTTCAATAAATTTTCTTAAGGGGAAATGGTATTAATATCACGATTTTGACTCATGAAAAGTAGATTGAATGGTTCAGATAATGACATGAAATATAAAGGAAATAATTAAAATTCAAATGTATCCCCCAATAGCATTAAACATCATATAAATTCCTTCATACAAACATGTTATAGAACTATTTCAAAATGGAAGCCAAATACATGAAAACTGGTTATTCAAGAGCATGAGAATGCACACCTTTCACACATGGATTTATTGTATTTCTAATTACAGATAATATGGAAATAATAGTATAGATCCATACATCATATACCAAATATTGGGAGTCAAATATACTCATAAAAACACAAGCACCACTCCAACAAGTGCTCCATCAACAAGATAGTGTGGGGGGATGGAGAAGAACGAATGAGAGAATAGGGAGACATATGAGAATTAGAATTGTATGGAACTTTTAATATGCTACTAATGTTATATTTTTATAAATTTAGATATTATTATCTTAGAATCTTATCTGATAGAATAACATGCACAACAATCAATCACAAGCGACAATAGACACAAATATTTTCCTCAGGGAAACCATAAAGGAGAAAACCCTGCAACTTCCTCAGAGATAGAATAGGCACCAATAGAAATAGTAAAACCCAAAGACAGTATGATGATCTCCGATAGCTGTTCTCTCTCTTATCCCAGCTCCTTATCTCTCACTCATGCGCTACAACTGAGTGTGAGTGACTGTGTGATAAATAGAGAGGCTCACTCTTTATTTATACAAATTCCCAAATTAACAATAACTTACCAGGGCTGACTTCTCTAGGAGAGTCTAATAACCCTAGTGCCCCAAAACTGTGGGGAATTTAACCGTTGAACAATAAGGAGGGTTACCCTCCATGACTTTACATGACTTGTTTACATGATTGATTCTCCCGATATGAACATCGGGGTATGACATGACTCAATTACATTACAAATACTTCCCGATAGGAACATTGGGGTACAATACATAAAATATACAAGTGAATACATTTCGAAGTTACAAATACATCAACACTCCCTCTTAACTAGGAAGGTATTGTCTTGACACAATTCATCGGCACAAGTCTTCTTCTCTGGATCAAATTTGGATCATCATCAACGCTGGATCATCACTGGATCATCATTGGATCATCATCATCACTGCTTTCGCTATCTCGATCAACTGGTGCTATCTCTCAATTCTACTCGTCATATGAATTTCTATAGAGCCAACCCTTTTTCATGTTGGTTGTAGGCCTAGCCTCCATGTATGTCTTCTTTAGCGTTTATATATGATCCTAGCTAGAAAGGCCCACCCAACACTTACATATGACCATGAGAGGAACACATCCACCACCATGTCAGAAAGGAATGCCCAACACTCACATCTGACCCAGTCAGAAAGGTCCAGCACTCACATCTTACCATGGGATTCCCAACCTGCCACCATGTCAAAAAGGCTCGTCTAGCACTTACATCTGACCCAATCAGAAAGGCCCAATAGTCACATCTGACCATGGGAGGCCTAGCTTGCCACCATGTCAGAAAGGCTCAACACTTATATCTGATCATGGGAGGCCCAACCTGCCACCATGTCGAAAAGGCTCAACACTTATATTCGACCATCGGAGGCCTAGCTTGCCACCATGTCGGAAAGGCTCAGCACTTATATCTGACCCAGTTAGAAAGGCTCCACACTTTCATGTGACCCAGTCAGAAAGGCTTTGCACTTACATCTGACCATGGGAGGCCCATCCTGCCACCATGTTAGAATGGCTCTGCACTTACATCTAACCATGGGAGGCCCAGCCTGCCACCATGTCAGAATGGCTCCTGCACTTATATCTGACCATGGAAGGAACCAATATTACCATCTCAGAAAGGCTCTCGGACTCATCACCTCCCCTTGGAGGGAACCTCGATCTGGAGAATGCCAAGCTTCTCCCTAAAGTACTCAAACTTCACTCTAGTCAATGGCTTGGTCAACACATCAGCTATCTATTCGTCCACAGCAACATACTGGAGCTTCACTTCTCCTCTCTGCACCATATCCCTAATATAGTGATCATTGATATTGATATGCTTCGACTTGTCATTGAACATTGGGTTCTCTAACAACTTCACACAACTCTGGTTGTCGCAATATATACAAGTAGCATCCAACTGGAGATCAAATAAGTCAGATAGTAGCTTCCTTAGCCATAGGGCCTCACAACTAGCCGAACAAGCTGCGACTTACTCTACTTCGGCTATACTCAGTGCCATGCAAGACTGTTTCCTTCTAAACCAAGAGATCACACCTGATCCCATACTGAAGCAACACCTTGAAGTGCTCTTCCTATCGATGGCACTGCCTTCCCAATCTGAATCAACATAACCTTCTAGGTTAATCTTATGATTCACCTCATACTTGAGCCCATAATCAACTGTACCCTTTAGGTACCTCAGAATATGCTTTGCAGCAATAAGGTGAACATGTCTTTGATCTGTCAGGAACTAGCTCAATATGTTCACAGCAAAGAAAATATATGGTCTCGTATTCATTAGGTACATCAAGGACCCAATCATTTGACGATACATCATAGCATCAACTGTATCTGATGAAGCATCACTCAATAGCTTCAGGTTTGATGCCATAGGTGTGGTCATGGCCTTGCAATCCATCATCCTGAACCTCTTCAGGATCTCTACTGCATACTTCCCTTGTCCCAGGGAGATTCCATTTGTACTATGCCACACCTCCATGCCTAGAAAGTAGTGCATCATACCCAATTCCTTAATCTCGAACTCAACAGCAAGCTTCCTCTTTATATCAGCAATCAACCCATCCACACCTGTTACAAATAGATAATCTACATATAGTAGGAGTATCACTGGGTTCCCTTCTTCAACCTTGTAGTAAAGGTGAAACTGGATAGGAAGCTGTCAATTCTGTCGTACCATGTCCTGGGTGCCTGTTTCAAATTGTTGATGTATTTGTAACTTCAGATTGTATTCACTTGTATATCTTATATTGTACCCTCAATGTTCCTATCAAGAGAGTCATTAATATAATAAAGTCATGTAAATTCATTGAGGTTAACCCTCCGTTGTAATTCAGGCCAATAGTCTCGACAATTGAGTTAAGGTTAACCCTCCTTGTTGATTGAAGGGTAAAGTCCCCACAGTTGTGGGGCACTAGGGTTATTAGAGTCTCCTAGAGAAATTATCCCTGGTAAGTAATTTTTAAGTGAGGCCGACATATTGGAGTGGAAATAAAGTGAACGAAATAATATAAATAGAAGTGAGGATCTCCTCATTTCTACACAACACACACTCACTCACTAGGGCACGTGAGTGAGAGAGGAGAATCTCTCTCAAGTGAGAGAGAGACAACAACTGTTGGAAATCATCTTTTCTATCTTTGGGTTTTACTGCTGCCGTTGGTGATCATTCTATCTCTAAGGAAGTTGCGGGGTTTTCTCCTTTATGGTTTCCCTGAGGAAAATTCTTTGTGTCTCTTTTCTCTTATGATTATTGCTGTGCATGTTATTTTCTCAGATAATATCCTAATATCATATTCCTTAAATGATAAAAATATAACGCAAACAATACAAGGATTTCTTCAATTTACAGACATGAGTCTCCCTGTCATGTGTCTCAAAACCGAGTGGATGCTCCACATACACTTCCTCTTCCACTACACCATTCAAGAAAGCAGTATTGACATCCATCTAGTGTTTCTTCCATTTCATTACTGCAGCCATAGCAAGTACTGATCTGATGGAAGTGTATCTGCATGCAGGTGCAAAATTTTCTTCATAATCTCTAGGAGAAGCCACAAGCCATGATTATTTCTTTATGTTTCTCTGCGGCTACCATCTACAACATGCTTGATCTTGTAGATCCATTTGGAAGTCACAAGAGACTTCCCCGTTGGTCTAGGGACAACATCCCAGACATCATTCTTCATGATCGACTAATACTCCTCGATCATAAAATCCTTCCATTCTTTCTTCTCTATCGCTTCTTCATAGTTGGAAGGTTCTTTGTCGATCATGTCCATAATAGTGCTACATAATTGGAGCAGGACCTGGTTCTTTTCCTCTCTCTATGCATTTCTTCTAGATCCCCATATATTTCCTCTTGTGAGGATTATTTTCTTGGGGTGAATCTACAGGTTCTTGGGGTTCTTCTATTTCTCAATCTTCATCTTTATTTGCATCGTTCATAGTTGTATTTTGAATTCTGGGTACTTATGTTTCTTCAGAGTCTTCAACCGGTCTCTTTCTAGATTTGTTGTAAGTAGAATCTTCGTCGAATTTTACATCTCTTCTTATGTCGATCTTCTTGAATCCTGGGAATTATATTCTGTAAGCTTTCGAGCTTTCACTATATCCCACAAATATACACTTCTTTCCATAAGGATCTAAGTTTGTCCTCTTTTATTTTGGAATGTGTATGTACACAGGACAACCGAATATTTTGAGATGGACGACCTCTGGTTTCTTGCCAGAAAATACTTCTTCAGGTGTCTTGTTCTTGAGTACTCTGTGTGGAGTATGGTTCTATACATACACTGTTGTTTTGGTAGCTTCTGCCCATAGATGCATAGGAAGATCTTGATCATGAAGCATTTCCCTTGCAGCTTCCATGATCGTTCTATTCTTCCTTTCTGCAACCCCATTGTTCTGTGGATTATATGGAGTGGTTAACTCCCTCTTAATACCTGAAGCTCTAGATAATTCCTTGAATTCATTTTTTGTGAATTCTCCGCCATTGTCTGATCGAAAGGTATTGATCTTCTTTTCTATGTGGTTCTCGATCAAGGCTTTAAATTCCTTGAACTTTCTGAATACTTCATCTTTGTTCTTCAAGAAATATATCCATGTCTTCCTAGAAAAATCATCAATGAAAGAAACATAGTATACATACCTGCTTAATGAACTAGATGACATTAGACTGCATACATCAGAGTGGATGATTTCCAAGATTCCTTTTTCCTTGCTCTCACTACCTGGAAATGTCTTCTTTGTGTTCTTTCCTTTCGCACATCCTTTGCAAACACCTTCATGCTTTGTCTGTATTTTTGGAAGACCTTCCATAGCTTTGCTTGCAAGTGGTAGTGCTCTGTAGTGCACATGTGCAAGCCTTCTATGCCAAAGTTCATTTGGATCTACTGAGTCATGGACCAAAACTTGTTTTGGTTGGCCCTTCAGTTTGTATAATCCTCCCTCTTGCTCTCCAATCGCAACTACATTATCTATAGTCTTTCCCTTTGTCCACATAAGAACTTGGCCATCTATGAATGCAACCATTATGCCTTTTTCATCCAATGCAGATATGGAGAGGAGATTCTTCTTTATTCCTGGTACAAACAAGACATCCTTCATATTCATAGACTTTCCAGAGTCTAGCTTATAGGAGGATTCACCTCTACCTTTTATTGGATACTGGTAGTCATCCCCAAGTTTCACCTTATGATGTGACTCATGTTTAGACAATTTCATAAAGGATTCTTTGAATCTCATCATATGTTTGGAAGCCCCACTTTCTATAATCCAATAATTGCTTCCATGTGTGATAGTTCCCATGAGAACGGAAATCAAAACATATTCTTCATCACTTGAACAATCATCACTTTCTTGTCTGATTCTCTTTGTGGAAGGTTCATCATCCTCTACAACATGATCATGTTGTCTTCTCTTGTTTCCTTTCATCTTGTGAGAGCTATTCTTGTTCTTGGGACAATCTCTTGCAAAGTGTCCTATTTCATCACATGTAAAGCATATGTATTTAGATATATCCTTGTTAGATTTTCTAGAGTTGAAATTCTTACCTTTGGAATGATGATAGTCCCTTCTACTTTTCTTGGAGTGTACTATGAGAGCTTGATCTTCACTTCCCATCCTTTCTTCTCAGGATACTATCCAAGCTTCTTCTTGTGAGCATTATTCCCACAGTCTACTAAAGGTGACTATCTTTCTTCTAGCACAAATCCCTTGAATGAAGGAGTCCCATGACCTAGGGAGACCATTCAAGGTGGTCATCACAATCTCTGCATTCTCCACTTCTTCATCCACTGCTTCAAATTTTTATTTGATCTGGGAGATCCTTGTAAAGTATACCTGTATGGTCTCCACATTCTGGATCTTCGCATTCTTCAACTGGTTCCTCAAAGTCATCTTTCAATTTATGTTCTTTCCTTCAAATAGTTTGGTCATGGCATCAAACATTGCTTTAGGTGTCTTTAGGGAGGATTCTTGTGGTATGAGGTGATCCTTTATTGAATCAATAATAATCCTCTTATCCATGTCCAATTTATTTTTGTGTAAGGCCTTATCCTCATATCCCTCTGGAACTGGAACCTCTTCATTGATGTAAAATTCCAACTCATTTTCTTCTAGGACCAGGGAGATCATATGCTTCCAAGCTCAGAAGTTATCAGCTCCCTCAAGCTTTTCATCAATATTGGTGTGATGAGGCATGTTAACTGAGAAACTCAAATGGAAATACAAGAGATTTAGATCTTACCAATTTGAGAAACTGAAAACTGGATTTGGAGCCGATCTTCTGAAGTGCTAGTTTTCTGGTTCTAGGGAAAATTAGGGTTTGAATTTCCCAGAGTTTTACCCAACCAAAAATATTGATTCTTGTCTCTAAAATTTGATTTTTAGGAGGAGAGAAATCCTAGCCTGGGCTCACTCAAAGATTCCTCTTTAGTGAAAAGCCCTAATTTCCCGATGCAGTGGTAGGTCAAAAACTAAAAATGCTTAGAATCAGATTCTACTTCGACAGAATGATGTGCCCTTCAATGTAGGTTCATCCTAGCCTACTTTCATTGATGGATTGTGGAGATAGACCCAAAAAGTAATAAGCCCTAGCTTCCGCAGCTGGACAGTGTCTTCTTCTCGGGTTAGCTCTGATACCATGTTTATATTTTTATCAATTTAGATAGTATTATCTTAGGATCTTATCTCAGAGAATAACATGCACAACAATCAATCACAAGAGACAATAAACACAAAGATTTTCCTTGGGGAAACCATAAAGGAGAAAACCCCACAACTTCCTCAGAGATAGAATATGCAACATTTCGAAGTTACAAATACATCAACAACTAAAATATATTAATTCAACTTCAATGAGAGGTATTAATGGCCTCTCTATCAACCAACTTATAAAGGAATCCAACACCCTCAAAATTGGTTCACAAGGAGGGAGAGTGAACACTCACTATGCAATGGACAAGAAAAAGCTCTCCAAAATTCCAAAGGCCCATTAAAAAATGATAAAAAGAAAATATGCTTCCCAATTTAATCCTTTTATTAAATTCATGAGGCCTCCTAAGGTCTAGTTTCCATCCATGGGATTCCTCCAACTCATCTTAGTGGTTTAGTAACTCCTATGACACTTGTCTTCCTCTTCATGCTCCAATTCTTTCCCCAATTCGAATGCATTCCTATAAATCCCAAATGTGCCCTATTGGTGTCTATTTTTAGCCCCATCATTTCATATTTTTTATAGGTCTTCAATCAGTTCTTAAATTTTCATACTTGTCATAGAGTCTTTCATCATTTGTTGTCATAGAGTGCATGGAATCTCCTTCCAAGTGCACACATTATCTTCTAGTCTATTCCTCTTCCATGAGAGTTACTCTCCTTTATTAATTTTAATTCATTGGATCATGATATGCTATTTGAAACAACATCAATATCCAATAACATTACATTCCCCATGGATTCGAACTTGGATGAAGATCGTGCCAAGTGTGTGGGGAATATAGTCACCCAAAGGCTCCACAATCTTCCAATTGTATTCATGAACCATTGGCACATTTTTTGTTATAAATTTATCATTTATGTGACCCATTTGAATGGGAATAACCCCTTATTACAAAATTTGTGTCTCCATCTCAACCTAGGGGACTAGTAGGTTGGTGAAACATTATTTGCAAGTAGTCTTATTTGGATGGGGACCTGATACAATCTTTGTTGAATATCTTGACTAATATATAAAGTGATAGACTTGTAATTTGGGATGTTAATTAACTAGATATAGAGGGTGGAAATTCAGTTTCTTTAAATGTGTTATGAGGGATTCAATATGGTAATTATATTATTTATTTTGAAGAGTTATTTGTGGTTAGTTTGCGTTCGAGACTCTTTATGTTTGTTTCTAGAAAGAGTTGATGAATTCTATTTTTTCTTAATTGAAACCTCCTTGAATTTACACCTTCTATGTTACAAGAATACCCTTATGCATACTTGTAAGTTCTCCTTCGTTAAGGTCTTTTGAAATTAGACTTATGCGTCCATGATCAACCGTCTAGAAATGTTGTATATTTTTAATTCCAACAACAACATTACCCTACTACTTGAGAATAAATATCATCGAACCTTATAGACTTTGTATTCCTAAAAATACTTGAGGTACTACTCTAAACTCTGAACGATCTAAAAATAATAAAATAAACCTCTTCATTTTGTTGATACAAATATGAAATAAATGATAACTTAAAAAAAATATTTGTATACCTAATACTCCTCTCTTATTCCTTATGATTATCCTATAGTTGGACTAGGTTTCATAAGTATTCCCTCCTTTTGTTGGAAGAGGACCCAACTAAAGAGTGGGATTGTGTTGTCATTGGACAACCTCTCCAAGTTCCCTAAGAATCTGACTTGTGTTTAGGAATTTAACCCATAGAGTGAGTTTTTGGGAGGAAATAGGTTTAACCCCAAGGTTGGGACCAAAGAGAAGAACTAGATCGTCACTAATAATAGGAAACTTAAGGAATTACCAAACTTAAAATAATTAATGTGAGAGATAAACTAATTGAAACTCTTTTAAGGACGGGGATGACTCAAGACTTAGATTACATGCATACATATTAGTACCTTCCTAAGATAAAGTGAAGAGAAGGAAAAGTTGGAAGGGTTTGTTGATCAAGGCTATTGAATTCATACTTTTTTTCAAATAATTTGTCCTTATTTTAGATCATTTGGTTTCGTGCTTCCCAAATTTTGACTATACCATTGAAAAAGAAACAAAAGTATCTTATTTTCTAAATTTCCTTCATATGGACCTACTTAATCTATTCTAGTGGCCAAATTTAAAGAGAGGGATTCAATGATGATAGATTGTTTCACATGCCACAAAGGTGTTATGATATTTAGACACTTACAAGTTAGTTAAGATAAACTTGGTATAATGTGTTTTTACTTAAAGTGTCTATATTTAGTATGCATTACAATACATTTGTACTTATGTAATCCAACAATCATGATATGTTCTAGATATAGAATGATATGATGGTTCATATTCAAATTGATCTTTAACAGTTATTGATATGTGTCTTACAACCTGAGTGGTGCATGTTATATTTTTAAAGAGCATGGAGGTTCATTTTCTTGATGATCAATTATGAGAAACTCGTATGTAAAATATCTTTCCTTTTCATTAAACTATATCTCATCGAGTAGCTATTTTTATAGGGTCATGGACTATTTCCAATTTTTAGAGTTGTATCCACACACAACATCGAAGTGTTAATCTATGATATGTTTATGTGAGTGATTTATTATGGGTTGACCTTTTGAACATACCATGTTTAATCGAACATGGTATCAAAGTGCTTCTAAAGACCCACTTTCATTGTTTATCTCGATCTTGAACCATTGCAGTCCTGTGCATCAAAGGATTTATGGATTCTTATTTATCTATATTATTGGGCCAAGAGAGGTGTTCCATTTTTTCGAGAGTACTACTTTTAATTGGAAAACGTTTTTTTTAAAATATTTATCATATTCTTTTATATTTTAAGTTTGGATTTATATTTCAATCACGATTGTTAACTTTCCAGTATTTCTATCCTCTTTGTTGTGTGAACTAAAAAAATCTAAGAAAAGCATAAATATTTAATTAATTGTGTATGCTCTTTACCATGTGTCTTTCTCACATTTGGTAAACCAAAAACAATGAGAAAACATACATTTTTAAGGTAAGCTAAACAAGGACTAACCCTCAATTTGAGAAATTTTAGTCTCAATTTTTTATTTATTTATTATTATTATTATTTATTCGGGTTTTGTAAAGTGTCTCACAGGCCAAGCAAGGGTTTTTTAGTAGGAACACTCTCGAACACCAACAACAACAATTATCCTCCATAATATTATTAAATATTTGGTTTAACTTGGTTGAAAATTACTTTAATAAGTAAGAGGTCTTGGGTTCAAGACCTTCTTTTTGTTACTTTTTTCAAAAGTTCATATAACTTTAACTTATAATGTAACTACATTGTAAAAGTGTGTTCCACTAGTTTTATAAATGTGGGTCATGTATTTTAAAGTAACTTATTTGTAAATGTAAGCTTGTAGGAAAAGTGAGTAATGTGCAGGGTGTCTCCATCACCACGTGGTTAACCATTTCCCTACCACATGGATCCTTAGTTCAATTGTATTCCTTTCTTAAAAAAGGAATAACTTTGACATTTGGAGTTCATTTTCAATGTAATTTTTTTAAACTACGTATTTTTTATATATTTGTACCTAAACCGTCTATTTCATTTTTTGAATTCATGTCAATATGGATATCTAAGTGATATTTTTCTTACTAATACCAAATACTTCTCTTCAAGAACCCATATTTCAGAATGCCCTATAATGTAGGGGAATTTATTGGAATACCTTGGAAAAAAAACCTCCCCCACTGATGTCGATAAGAAAATAAAATGAGATGATAAAAGTGACAAATCCACTAGATTAATCGGGATTTCCATCTCTAATTAGTTACGATTCGAACTTCAAGTAATTAATGCACCATATGCGGTTTGGGGAAAGTAAAAAATCATATTTGGTAAACATAATGAGATTTGAGGTCACCGGCTTGAAAATCAATTGGTTACTTTAAGTCCAAGTGATTTATCTTGCATTCAAGACTATATATCTCATTACAAAACTCTTAGACTCTTACTTGAAGAATGGAACATAAAAAAGGAAGAAAATCAATGTGTTTCTCATATTTTTTCTAAGCTTGGTCCTACTATTTTTTTTTGTTTCTACCTTTTACTCCATCAAAGAAGCTATGGGGTCTAGTTATAAAGAACCTACTCTCGAATCCTCTTGAGATTATTTGGTTCGAGAGAAAGATAAGATCTTACATCTTGGAGTGACCAACAATGTTGGTACATATAGCAAAGACTTAGTGTCCCAACAAAAGCACATGTCAAAGCATCCTAGGAACCAAGATCCTCACAACAATAATAAAAACAAGGGTCCCAAACCCTTTCGGCCAACTCATTCTACTTATGGTGAAAAAGAAATCAAATCAAAAGTTAAGAAGAGTAAGTGCCATTGCAATTTTTGCGGAAAATATGTTCATTTGGAACCTAATAGTTTCATGAAGATAGAATCCTTGGAAGCAGTAATGAAGAAGCACAAGATCAACCTTGATTTTTCTTCTAACTCTACTTTTCATGGACATGCACTTTTTTCTTCAAGTTTTTCCTTCAATCCGTCTACTACTTCTTCTCAGTTCTAATGAGTGGATCATTGATTTTGGATAATATTATTATATGGCTGAGGATAAAGCCATTTTTTATGCTCTAAATGAACCTAAATCCAAACAAATATTTTTCATTGATGATAGATCTCTTAATGTTATAGGATTTGAAATAGTTTATCTAAATAAAGGTCAATTCAGTGATGTACTATGTGTTCTAGATCTTTCCTATATTTTGTTGTTAGTTTATCAAATCATTGATCTGGTGAAGGTAAGATTGTAGAGTTTACACCTCACCAAGTTGTAATTAAATATTTCAAATATATTAATCATGTACTAAAAACAAAAATTGTTTATGAATTATTATCAAGTCATATAATTTCAACAACTTTGGGTCATCACCTTTTCCCTTAGTTTTTATTTCTAATAGCGATGAATTGAGCAAACTTTGGCATGAGAAATTGGTTCAGTTAAACTATCACTCATTATAAAAACTATGTAATAAGAAAATAGTAGTTGGTATTCCTCTCATTTCTTGCAGATATGGTGTTTTCCCTATGGGTTTTCTTGAAAAACTTCAATGGGAAAATTTTGACAAATTTTCCTCTCAACATGCCGAGACCCCCTCACAACATGTTCATAATGATTTATGTTGTTCAATTCATTTTACTTATTTTTTGGCATCAAGTATTTCTCAACTTTCATTAATGACTTGTCCATACACACTTAGGTTTATTTCCTAAAACTTAATAATGGATTTTTTGAAAAGATCATTGACAACAAGGCCCTTGTAGAAAAATAATCTAGACACCATATACAAATATAAAGAATAGACAATGGAGGAAAATATGTAAAAAATTAATTTAAACATTACTACACTCAGTAGGGAATTCATATGAACCATAGTGTTCCTTATGCACCATGGAAAAATGGTGTTTCTGAGATAAAGAATCACAGATGAAAGGAAATGGATAATTATGTGACAAATTTTGGGATTAAGCCTTCAATTTTGGGATAAAGACACTAATTGTTCCATTTGCATAGTTAATCACACTCCCACCAAGGATCTAAAATATATAACATTTAAAGAAGCATGGATTAACTTTAAACCAAATGTAAGCCACTTATTCATGTTTTGTAGTGAAGCATGGGCTCAAATTCCCCATGAAAAATGGAAAGCACTATAGCCTAAGAGTGAGAAATTCATATTTTTTGTTATTCTAAATATGTAAAAGGTTATAGGATTCTTCAAAAAAAATCCAATGACAATGTTAATAGAAGAGATGTTAAATTTGATGTAAATATCTTGTCCTACAAAACTAATTCAACATGGATGCCATCCCTAGTGCTTGATCCACCTTCTATTACCAATTTCTATGTTCTTGATCCTACTAAAGTTTTCTTCACTGGATGATAAAAGTGAGGATGAAAATCCACCTCCACTTGCTCACAATCCTCTAGTTGGGTCCACTAAACATGAACCTACACCAACACCATCGTTTCCTAGACGGATTCACACAACATGAGAATAACTTGGAAATATTGTCAGTGATCCAAAATATTAGAGTCGAACACAATCACAATTATAGTGAGTCTCTTCCTTTTGGATCAATTATTAGAGAATCATTATCCATAAGCATTCTCAGAAGATTATGTCCATTTATATTGGGACATAATAATGAATGAAGAATTCCATTCCTTAATGGTGAATGATACTTGGAATATCATACCTCTTCCAAAAGGAAGAAAACATATCAGATGTAAATGTGTCTATAAAACTAAGAATTAAATGGAAGTGTTAAACGACATAATATAGCAATGCTAATTGCCAAAAGATTATTCCAAGTTGAAATATTTGACTACAATGAAACCTTTTCCTTTGTTTCCAAAATAACCTCCATCTGTGTTTTTATTTCCCTTGTTGCTTCACATAAATGAGAGGCGCATTAAATGGATTTCAAGTCCTCTTTTTTGCATGGGGATTTGCAAGAATAAATATACATGGAACAATCTCCTAGCTATGTGTTGGTTGTGGATCCTGATTATCTTATTGATTCATAAATATCATTGTTTCAACTATTCTTGTACCTAGTTTTATATGTTTTGGAGGTGGGATTTACACTCCTCCTGGTGGGGGTGTTTCCCCCCCAAAATAAAAATAAAAAAGTTTTTTTTTGGTATGTGGTTTTTTAGGAAAATGGTTTATGGGCACATGGTTTTGGGTATTTAGTGGTATTTTCCCATGGTAATCCCTCTTTAAAAGGAAGGAATTTTAATAAAGTTGTGTATTGTATTAGTGTGAAAAATATCTATGTGATTGTGTGAGAGAGATTGTGAGAAAGTGAAGAGGAAGTTGCAATGGATGTGTTGTGGGTTGTATCGCTTCATTTTGATGGAAAATATAATAAAAGGACTAGAAATTTCTTCATGGACATAGCTTATATCAAATGAACCATGTATATTGGTATGTCTCTTGTATCTTGATATTATATGTTTTATTTCAAAATTATGTTTTATTTTGTTTCTCTGTGATCCTGTTTTTCTAACACTACATAAAAAAATGACCCAATCCTAGTTTATTTTCTTAAGAAGCCTCTCTATGGAATTAAGCAAGATCCTAGGGATTGGTATGCTAAAATGGATAACTTTATTTTTGACATTGGTTTCTCTTGATGTAATTTTGACCCAAATGTCTATAACATTAAAGTAGGAAACCGTTTTTACTCATAAAATATAACCCTAATAAGAATTTTAAATAATAGAATTAGGTCATTTGCATTATTTTCTTGGCCTCCAACTCTTGAAAACTAAAGATGTATTTTTTCTCTTTCATCCTAAGTATTCTTGTGACATTATTCATTTCTCTTCCACCTGAATTATTGTAAACCATTCCCGTCTTCCTTCCAGTGTGGATTCAAACATGCTACCACTTGCTTCACCTCAAGTAGATGACACCTTGTATCGACAGCTAGTTGATAGTCTCTTGCATGTTGAATTTTCATCTATTTCTAGATATTGATAATTATTCTCAATGAATTTCAAACAATTATTTATCCCACTATTATCATTAAATAATTTCACACTGGAAATTTCAACTTAAATTGCAACAAAAACACAAGACCATTGAAACACAACTATGCACAATGTACCAAAGAATTTTAGCTTGGGAAACTCAAAGTTGGGATAAAACCAAGCAACTTTTCTTAGAATAAACCAGTCCAATATTTCAAGTACATTACCAATCACGAAGAAAAACCCTATCAATATAAGAGGTTCTCTCCTGTTCACAATAATTCATAGCAAGGGTAGTGAATCTTCTAGATACAATAGGAAACCCCAAAATTAATCCTTGTGTTCTTCACTATCCCTCCTTGGAAAGTGTGCACCAATGTAGGAGAGATAATGTTAGATGATGAGTGTGAAAATGTAATGTTGGAGCACTTTATTTACGTTCTTCAATTCACTTGATTTTCACTTGTTGGGGCCAACTTCTATATTTCCTAGGGAACATTTGTTCATTCTTTTAGGTTGAGTTTTCTTTTGCCTTCGATATTGCTTGGATCTTCTTCAATGTTATTTGGGACATATTCAATGGTTGAATTGTCTTCTTGGTTATTTCTTTTTCATAGAAATTTTTTCCTTATTGATGATCATCTCCTCACATGCATGTCTATTCATACATAGAGCCCTAATGTTGATTTGACCCAAACTAAGAAGTCTTAAACACTTCTTAGAGTATCTGCTCAACATTAGGCTATACTTGTATATTCCAAAAGGGATGGAATCCATTACCAAATAAACAATTCAATTCACTCTAATATATAATAAACCACTCCATTACATACCAGGTGATGTGAGAGCACCTTGGGGCCCATATACACACCATATGAACTAGGAGAAGCACTGTCCCTATTAGGTACATTCAACACTAGTCAAATTAATGGCCATTTCCCTTGATTGAATGTATCATTCACTACTAGATATTCGTTTCCCATGAATTAATATCTCATTCACTAGTAGCTAGCAATTTTCCATAATGTCTGAATGTCTTCTTGATGTTGAAACCCGGAGAAACATAAACAATCCATCATATCTAGGGATATATTATGCATCACACCAATATTCCTTAGTGAGAATGTCCACAATATGCATCTCGATTCTTCTAAGACTACACCTAGGACAGTCACCACTAGACAAATCATATGGTCATTTATTGTAAGGGAATGTATAGTTTTCCACAAGCCATCCATTTCTCGTAAGTGAATTTTTCATTCACCACTAGCCATCGATTTCCCATGGATAAATGTCTACCCAATACTACTCATATATCTGGGCCATTCACCACTAGACAAATTACATTTCCATTCCCTGTGAGTGAATTCCTACCCCATATTGATCATTTGTATGTTTGGTCCAATCACCACTATCCAAATTACATGGCCAATTCCCATGAGTGAATGTTTACCCCATACTGCTCATTTATGGATATTCATTATAGTTGCATTGCTCCCTTCTGCACCATGCCTCAAATGAAGGGATATTTGATCTCGTTATCAAACAATCCTAGAATAATCTTATGAAGCCACACTAATTCATGAATTCCAACATTGGCTGTACAATACTCTGCTTCTACTATACTGAGTGAAACATAAGTCTGCTTCCTACTAAATGAGGATACCGTAGTTGATCCCAAGCTAGAGAAACACCTTGAGTTTCTCTTTATGTACACTATACTCATTTCCCAGTCAGAATATACATAACTATATATCCTCACTTCACCACCTGAGACATCTCTCAAACCATATCCAATTGTACCATGCAAGCACCTCAACACATGATTTTACACAACCCATTGTACATTCCTCAACTCAACCATACGCTGCATCAGCTCACTACAAAGAAAATATCTAGCTTTAGGTGTTCACCAAGTACATAGTGGGATCCACCATGTCTAAGTTTAAAGTAGAATCACTCAATTTCTTCATATTTATCTCCATAGGTTTAGTCATGGACTTGTTTTCCAATATATCGACTCTATGCAACATATCAAATGTGTACTTCCCTTGAATTAGGAAGTTTTCACCTGAGCTCTACCACACCTCCAATCCCAATAAATAATACATATGGCCAAGATACTCCATATTGATTTATGAATCCAAATTCCCCTAAGGAACATATTTTATCATCAACAAACTGTGTTGCAACTACTCCCTCTAAGCTAGAGCACTTTTCCCCATTTGCATTTGAGTATCATGCTTCCCATTCATTTGAACACTCTACTCCCTCTAGAATTGAGTATCATATACTCTATGGTGCATCTAGACACTCTACTCCCTCTACATATGAGTATACATCTATGTCATCTCACATTAAGTGAGTCTACTGAAATGAGCCTCCTTCTCTCTCAAGAATAATGAATACAATCCATGACTCTTTCTGAGTCTACAAACTGGCTAACTCCCCAACCTATAGATGCAAGTATGCACTGCAAATATTGAACTTATATATCTACATGGAAGTCACCATAGTCTCCCACATATCATTATTTATGATGGAATGGTACTCCTCCATTATGGCATTCTTCCAAATCTGTTGGCCCAATGCCTCCTGGTAACTCAAAGGCTCGGAGTCAATGGTGTGACTCATTAATACCATATAACATGATAAATTTTGAGGTGTTTTTCTCTCCCTAAATGTACCACTAGGATCTTCATGCCATTATGCATCATACAAAGTATCACAAATCCATTCTAGCCTCTGGATAGGACTCACCGGATCTTATTCATGTACTAATAACCACAAGAGATATAACTCAATCTTGTCCTCTCAAGGGATACAACTCACTCTTGACTTATAGAATATATGACTCAATTTTGTCACCTGCAATGTATATGACTCACTCTTTTCTACTCAAGAGATATTACTCACTCTTGACTTATAGAATGTATAAGTCACTTATTTCACTCATAAGATATGTAACTCACTCTTGTCTTATCAATATATATGACTCACTTCTATGAATGCTTCCTTATTATTCTTATCCCCAATATCTAGTGAGGACTCTTGTTCTGAACATAAATTGTGGTTCTTGATGCCTCTTCCCATAAGAACATGGGTAGATACCAATCATTCATTAATGGACTTATTCTACAATGAACACCAGAATTTTCCACAAGAGTTAACTAGTACCAATTAAAAGGTTATACTCTTTATCAACAAAATATCTACTCATTTTAAGTAAAACTTATTCCACAAAGAACTAAACATGTATCTTGCTTGTTGACTCCCTCTTGATTCTTTCCTCCTTGCAGAAATCATGGAAGTACTTGAAGGTACACTTTCCTCCAAAACCTTGATATTCTTCCTCATCAAGTTCTCTACACGAGCCTTGTACTATTGGAAAATGATCTAAATGCATTATATCAAATATCCCTTTGGATCTACCGTAAATGCTTGAGAAGATCCATTGGCATTCTTGTCGAGTGCACAATACTTGCAAAAAACTTTATGTTATACCTGGATCTATATAAAACTTCTTTATGAAATGTTCTTTGATTTGATAGTTGGTTTTCAAGTGTCAATCTTTAGATCTTGCATCAAACACTTCTATTTTCTTCAGATCTTCCACCAAACACTTCTTCTCTTATTCAGATCTATTATGAATGACACATCAAATTTGCAAACTAGTACTTCATCATTCTTGCTAAATATGTCAATACTTCTGCACATAATCATTTAAAATTAAACATTTCTTTTATTGTGATCCTTCATTTCGTAACCTTTGATTTTGCAATTTTGGGCCTATAATTTTAGACCTTCTTTTTTGGACTTCCTTTTTCAATCCTATTTTTTTAGCCTTTCTTTTTCAGACCTTCTTTTTTAGACCTACTTTTTTAGACCTCCTTTTTATAGCTTAATTTTTTTTTCATGATTTGTTCTCCCTATTTTTCAAAACTTCTTTTTAGTCATACTTTTTGGGACCATTCTTGACAAAAAGATTTGAAAACTAAACCAAAAAATGTAGTTGTGGAAAAATAGATTAGAATTGAATTTTGACAAAACCAAAATATGGCTCTATAGATAGATGTGCCTTTCCAAGGCAACCTCTAGGACACTAGGATTGAATCCAATGTTAGGCTAGAAGAGTCCAAACTTGGAATCCCTAGTTTCTAGACTTAGGTCAAAAAAATGTTAAATGGTTGTCTTTCAAACCTTCTTTGATACCATGTTGAAGTTTTATCTATTTCTAGGTCTTGGCAATTATTACTAATCACTTTCAAACAATTATTTCATCCCATTATTAACATTGAATAATTACACACTAAAAATTTAACTTAAACTGTAGTGGAAACACAAGATCATAGAAACACATCCATGCACAATATATGTTTTAAATACTCATAGTGGGGTGAATTAGTATTGAAAAATTCTTACCACTTTTAACATGTAAAATTAACCATTAGTAATATAATTCACTATCACATAAAAATCATACCCAATGCATAAGAGATTTAACGTGAAAACCCAAATGGGAGAAAACCGCAAAAGATGTTGTTTGTAATATAAAGATTACATTCAATGTGTTTACCAGTACTAATTGGAAGGAATCTCCAACTCTTTGATTTTCTAACAACAAATAGAAGTAGGATCCAACCCCCTAGTTTATCATCTCCAACTTAAAGGAGGCTACAACCCCCTAAGGTCATAGGCTCCAACTTATAGAGAGGAATCCAATCCTCAGTGAGCACCAACTCATAATTCTCAGGAACTAACCTAAAAGAGACTACAATCTCCTATCCTTGCCCCATATTTCCGGCTTGATGTGAATGGAAGAAAAAATATGTAATGATCACTGTATCACTATCTCTCACAACTTGTACCTATATATTTGTCCTCCACTTGTATCACTACCTATGTCAACCTGTCACAATCACTATCTCTATCACAATAACCTAATCATTGTATCTCTATCTAAATTCCACAAGCATTTCTCTTTCACAATGCCACTACCAATGTCACAATGCTACAATCATTGTTGCATTGTCACAATATATGTCACACTGTATCAACCTGTACATGCCTAAAGTATATACCCATAAGCAATCATCCATCTATTTCATTTGGATACTCAAATTTCAAATCATATACATTTCCAAAACATTGAACATTCCAAGAGATGATCCACATGCCACAACATAACCATGGACTATGCCAAGATAAGCACTATGATCTGTGCTAAGACCATCATACAATATTTTTAGATAATCATGATCTATAAAAAAAAATTACCAAGAAATATTCCATTATCAAAATAAATTGTGCACCAACATCTATGCCAATATCACCATAGATTATTCCAAGAGATAAGCAGAAGAACATGTACAAACTTAATAACTTTTCAAGACAGCAAGATGGACACTAGTCCATGAGAGGCATGACCATCATAAGAGAGACCCATGTAAAAGAACCATATCATATCTATGCTAACATAACCATTATAACATTCCCCATAACATATATAATGACTTAAAGGAGGTATACCAAGAGAGAGGCTCACATACCAAGATCCAAGATGATCCATATCCAATGAAGACATGTGTCATCACAAGAGAAATCGACAAGCATGAACCATACCTTTGACAATATCCCAATATTAAGATATAATATAGAAATAAAAATACTATCTATATAGATTCATAACATATCCCTATCAACCATCTTTCCAACGAGCTAAGAATTTTGTAATTCAGATACCATATGAGAAAGTTATGTCATTTTTCGTGAATCTCATCAATCATCAAAGATGACAAGAAACTGCTCCTCCAAAAACTTTCACACTTTTTCTCCAACGATGCACAATATAAAAGGATACTTGATTGATGATGAAATCAAATGGATATGAAATGAAGAAGACAAAGGATGTGAAAGTAAATGGCAGTTATGAGAGAAGAACGTGACAAAGCTGAATCCAAAGAGGAAGGTGAAGAGGAAGAAACCGCCATGGCTGTATCAAGACGCAAAACCATGAACATCATGAATCCAAGCAACATTATACAGCAAATCTTGACAGTAATGTTGTAACTCTTTTCCATTTTAGCCTGCGACTAAATCGTGTTTTTTTAACGATACCACCATTACAGATTGCTTTGCAAGTGGAGAAAACAGTCGACCAGTCCGAGCAGTGTGGAAATTAAAATCTTGATTTAGTAATTGATCACTTCTGAGGTATAAAAACCTTCAATGTTGGACTTACCCTTTTTATTTAAATAGTGTAATAGATTGAATTACATGCCCATCCCATAATTGATGTCCTTTAATGTCAACTAGAGGATTTGAGCGTTATCCTATGGGTATTTTGAACATGGCCTTGGATGTTCGCTAGTGGATTTGAGTGTTATTTTATGGGTGTTTTGAACATGGTTAGAATAGTTTGAGTGGTGTAATATTAACCATTAAACGTGGAACTACCAAGTATCAAGAGTGTTTCAATTTTTTGAGGTGGACATTTTTCCCAGTTTAAAATGAATATATGTTGATTTTAATTTTTTTATTTTATAAGTCTACATGTATTTTTTTAATTACTTTTCGTTCGGTTCTAATTTTTTATTTATAATCTCACACGAAATTTTTAGTTAATTTTTAATTTTTTTCTGAGTTACATGACAACATTTCCCCCATATTGAATTGTAGATCACCTCTCCCCAATATTAGGTACCTTCTTAGAAAGTCATAGGTTCAAATCTCGAGGGGAGGTATGTATACCTCTATATACTTTAGGAGTTAAATACATTATGGACCAAACCTCACACCTTACCATGTGCAATTCAGGATGGATGGAGACTAAATCACATCCATTACTTCACTAGATTTAATATGTGCATTAGTGGGGATGGATAGAGACTAAACCTCACACCTTACCATATGCATTGCCTCGCTAAAGTTAATCTTCACCACATGCATTGCCTCACTAGAGTTAATCTTCACCACAAATTAGAAGAATGCATAGTTGTGTATCAACTAATCTAGTAGAATTAGTTATCATTCTCCTCCTTTATGCATAATTCCAGCAAGATGCCCCTCTAACCTTCATAAACAACTTAAAATTCTAAAATGAATTTTGTCCTAAATTTAGGATGTTTCATAAATATTGATAAAACAAAAGATAATTATCATTAAATCCAAGGAAACCATGTAATCAATTCTCAATAGAGTAATAACAAATCAAGATTAAAACCCTTTAGATCCCATAATTGGCTTCTATCTTGAAAATGTTGTGACATTTCCCCACTTCTACTTGTACTATTGCACAATGACCAAGGCACTAAGAGGCCAAGCTTAAACACGAGCTTATATGAGATGAGGTATTGAACACATTAAGGAATAAATTTATCCATATTTTCTAGGACAAAATTATGCTTGAACTTAGTCTAGGACAGTCATTTCTATGAAAGGTTTTCTAAAATAACATTAGTTGAATGGATGCCCTTTGTAAATAATCTTAACATTGATAATCAGGAAGTTTTGAATACGAGGACCTTAAACAAAAGGATAGGACTAAGGATTCCTTTACCACACCTTCACATAGGGAGTGCGTAATGGTTGTGAGAGGGGTAGATGAACAATGTCAAATTTGATCCCTCAAGCCTATCCATAGAACCATCATGAGTGAAGGGCACAAAAAACTTACACCAAGGAGACTACCAAGTTTCTACATCCTCCAAAAGGTCAACAAAATTACCCAAAAAGATAAAAGAGATTAGTTATAGTTGTGGAATCGCTTCATAAATATAGAAATAAAACAGAGCAAGTTAGGGACAAAGTAAAAATAAGGCCAATATAGGATAAGTGATTGCAATGAAAAGGAAATGAGGCTCCCAAAACCAACCAAGGTGGGAGCCATCATGGGAATCTTTTAGGCAATGGTCATATAAACTAAGTCAAAGGTAGGCCATGAGAAACATGGAAAACCAAGGGGTTTTGAACAGTAAGGAGACACGGCACTCATAATATGTGGAAAAATAATCCCTCTTTCCCAAGAGGTTCTAGCTAGACAATATGAATACATTATTAAGAGACGGTGATGAAGGAATCAAGAACGAAAAAAGGAAGAGGGACAAAAATTATCTCGCTAATGGAAAGTAAAAATGGAGAAAAAAGGATATTACCCAAAAAAGAGTAAAAAAATGGATTTTGTTTCCTTTCATATTGCATGAAGCCTAGTCCTACTTTGAATATCCTACCCACCTAGGTTGAATTTGGAGGATGTGTGTTTTGATGGTTATATGTTTGATGGATTATCACCTTGTTGGCATTATCATCTCATTTTTTTGGAGGATTTCATCTAGCACATGTGTTTTTGGGGGTGTTTGAGGGTTGTGCATGATATTTATCACACATTTGATTGACCCCTAGTACATTTGGTGAGAGGTAGACCCATAATGTAAGGTTTTCCTTAAGTATTATATGTTAATTAATACTCATTGAAGTTGGAGTGTTTGCATGGTTCCTGAGGTTTAACTTGGATTATTGATCCATCATTATGATTTATATTCCTTGAGATAGCCCATCCTACTCTAGGGAACACATCCCTAAGGTGCATGACTTGGAGAGTGTGATATTGCATCTTACATGGGATGGTTGAGATGTGTTTTGGAAGAGTTTTTTCCCTTAGAAACCTTTAATGTTCACATTTCTTCAAGAACATTATAATCATGCACACATCTCTAATACACATCCCTCTTTGTTAGTTTTTGGAACATGGGTACATGGATCTATACATTTGAGCCCTTAGCTTGAGGAGTACCTTAGTCACTAGGGATAGTTTTAATATAAGGCTGGTCACTTGAGGTTGATATATTGAGGATATATTCCTTGACATTGCCATCTTGGAACACTAATTATGATTCATTTCTAGGAAATAAAACATATAATAAGCAAGAAAACACAATGAAGAAGAATATGTTTACCTTGGAAACCCAAAATTGCTAAAAATAACAACTATAGATCTATTACCCTTGACCACTTTGACCAAGGCATTTCTAATCTAACCATCATCATCCACTCTCAAGAACTTTACAATGGATTTAATCAATCCCTTAAGTAGGTTTCATGACATGTAATTCCATGGGAAAATACCATGGTATGCCCTTAACCACAGTTTCTTAAACCGTTGATAGTAAACCCATATTTAAATCATTAATAGAGTCAAGGTTAACCTAACATTTCCCTCTTTAAAATTGACTTGGGGTAAATCCCAACTCCCTTCAATGTTTGATCGAGTATTCAGGAATACAACATGCCCCCCCTCTCTTCACTCTACCTAAATCTAAGTCTAGACATTTCATAGGTGACTCAATAAAACATGGGTGGACATGCCTAAATACGTATTATAGTCATATGACCATTTACATTGTGATTAAATTCAACTCCACAAAAATGCTTCGAGTATAGTGAACCAATCACTTCTTCATTCACGTCTTTTGAGTGCTTCTTCCATCATGTCTCCCACTCAAACTAGGATCCCTCCTTTCCTACAAATGTATCAAGCAAGAAGACCTCCAACTATGATACCAGTTTTTAGGAAATGATAAAACACATAAGCACATGATGAGAAAGCACAAATAATGAAGATGAATATGTTTTACCCTCGAAACCCAAAATTGGGAAAACCAAAAAATATATCTATTACCCTTGACCACTCCGACCAAGGCATGGACAATCCTCCCGTCATTGGTCACCCTCAAGTAATATACAATGGATTTACTCAATCCCTTAAGTAGGATTCATCACAAACAATACCATCGACCCCACCAATGGTAAACCCACCATTCACTCTTTAATCATGTTAAGGTTAACCTAACACTCATAAGTACTCATGCATAATTTTTTTTGGTATCCTTCTTTTTCACCCATTGTTTTGGAGCTGTTTCATAGTTTTGACCAATGTTTTCTCTTTAAAACACATGGTTTTGATTATTTTATTAAGGGAACATCCCCTAGATTCCAATTATCATCGACCATCCTATGTATGCCACATTTATTAAGGAGATTGATTGTGTTTGCACATGGATCAAATCCTTTCCATGTGCTTCTAGGTCATCCTTTCCTTGTAGGTTCTTATAATATACAAAGTGGACCTTCTTGCACACATTTATATGGTTCTTCTTAAAGGACAAACTGGTAGTGGTAGTTGCATTAGAGGAAGTTCCAAAAATAGTTGTGCTATTGTTCACATGGTTTAGGGAATTTCCAAGTTGTTGACTGATTCATCTAGTAGAGTGATACTCTATAGTTGACATCATGGCACATTATTTGAAGGAATAAATACCTTGGCACACTTCTCAATAGTGATTTTAGCCATGGATTATTTTTATATTATCTTTCTTGATCAATATGGTCCCATTGCACACATATAAAGAATGCTTCATGTTGGAAATTATTTTATTTTTTGGTGATTGGAGGATATAACTAATTTTGCACATACTTAAAGGGAACACCTTCTCAAGCACTATGTTTTAATCATTTGGCACTTGATCCAAGGGAGATAAAAAATACTAATGTAACATTCTTCTAGGGTGTATCATGCCTAGATTATTTTATGATATATTAATGGATGAATATGGTACCAAGAACTCCATTTGCACAAGGATCAAGGGTGCACCTCTTGTGGGGACTATTTTACATTATTTCTTGAACAAAGATCCTATTAGGGAAAATCCCATTCAATTTTACTTGGTGAGTATATTATTTTAATGAAAAGGGTTGTTAAAGGTTATTCTTAAAGCGTGTTCTGAATGAGAAGAGGTCAACTGGTAAATTGAATAGACTTGCATGAGCATGATTCTTAAGGATGAAAACATGTGGCATCCTCACTTGTGTGGCATCATTATTCTAGTATTTTATGAGGTTATTTTGGTCTTGAGTCGCCCTCCTTACATGTAATATTTTTTTTAATGTTTTTCTAGTATTTTTCTAGGAGAAATGAATGGATCTAGAAACCACAAATATTTTGTTATTCTAGGTGTTGAGATGAAATATATAGAAGGATTTTATCTCTCCATTGTTAGGTATGGTTAGATTGGGGGATTTTTCCACTCGATCTTTGTTGAATAACTTGACTAATATATAAAGTGAGAGACTTGTACATTTGGATGTTAATTAACTAGATATAGAGGATGGAAATTCAATTTCTTTAAATGTGTTATGAGGGGTTAATAATGTTAATTATGTTCTTTATTTATAAGAGTTATTTGTGGTTAATTTGAATTCATCCCTCGGGACTATTTATGTTTGTTTCTATAAAGTGTTGATGAATGCTATGTTATATTAATTTTAACCTCCTATACTTTACCCCTTCTATGTTCCAAGAATATCCTTATGCACACTTGTAAGTTCTCATTCATTAGGGTTTTTTGAAATTATACTTATGCATTCATGATCAACAATATAAAAATGGTGTAACTTTTCAATTCCAATAGCAACATTGCCTTACTACTTGAGAATAAATATCATTGGTCATGACCTTATATACTACATATTCCCAAGAATATTTGAGGTACTACTACCAATGATCTAAAACTTATAAAATAAACCTCTTCATTTTTTTGATACAAATATGGAATAAATGATAACGTTAAAAAAAAAATTGTATACCTAAGGCTCCTCTCTTATTCCTTATGATTACCCTTTAGATGGATTATGTTTCATAGGGATTCCCTCCTTATGTTGGAGGAGAACCCACCTAAAGAGTGGGAGGGTGTTGTTGTAGTATCATTGGACAACCTCTCCAAGTTCCCTGAGGATATGGCTTGTGTCTATGGATTTAACCCATAGAGTGAGTGTTTGGGAGGCAATAGGTTCAACCCCAAGGTTACCACCAAGGAGAAGAACTAGATCATCACTAATAATAGGAAACTTATGGAATTATCAAATTTAAAATAAAAAAATGTGAGAGATAACCTACTTGAAACTCATTTAAGGATGGGGATGATTCAAGACTCAGATTACATGCAACCATATTAGCACCTTCCTAAGATAAAGTGAATAGAATAAAAATTAAAAAGGGTTTGTTGATCAAGGGTATTGAATTTGTACTAGTTTCAAATTATTTGTGCTTATTTTAGATACTTTGGTTTCATGCTTCCCAAATTTTGAATATCCATCATTGAAAAAGAAACAAAAATATCTCATTTTATTAATTTCCTTCATATGGACCTAGTTAATCTATTTTAGTGGTTAAATTTAAAGAAGAGGTAAAACGATGAAAAATTCTTTCACATGCCCGAAAAGTGTTAGGATATTTAGACATTTAGAAGTTAGTTAAGATAAATTTGGTATAATGTCTTTACGTAAAGTGTCTTTCTTTAGTATGCATTACTATGCATATGTACTTATGTAATCCAACAATCATGATATGTTCTAGACATAGAGTGATCTAATGGTTCATATTCAACTTGATCTTTAACAGTTATTGATATGTGGCTTAACACCTGATTGTTGCATGATATTTTTTTTAAAAGCATGGAAGTTCATTTGCTTGATGCTTGATTGTAAGAAACTCATATGCAACATAATTTTCCTTTGCATTAAACTATATTTCCTCAAGTAGCTATTTTTCTAGTGTCATGGACTATTTCCCATTTTTAGAGATTTAGCCACACAAAATATCAGTGTATTAATCTATGATGTGTATGTGTGAGTGATTTCTTATGGGTTGATCTTTTGGACATACCATGTTTTAATCAAACATGGTATCATAGTGATTATGAAGAACCACTTTCATTGTTGATCTAGATCTTGCACCAATGTAGTTGTGTGCATTAAATGATTTATGGATTATTTTATTTCTCTATATAATTGGCTTAAGAGAGGTGTTCCATTTTGTCAAGAGTATTTCTTTTAATTGGAAAAAAAATCATTTTAACCAAAGCAGTTTTTGGTTTCCCAAGATACGACCATTTTACCATATTCAGAGGTATATTGTTTACATTTACTTTTTCTTAAACTTTTCTCATATTATTTTATATTTTAAGTTTGGTTTTCCATTTTAATCCCGATTGTTACCTTTTCAGTTTGTGTATGCTCTTTGTTGTGTGAACTCAAAAAATTGTAAGCAAAGCACAAAGGTTTTATTAAGTGTGTGTGTTATTTTCCATGTGTATTTTTCAAACTTGGTAAATAAAAAATATGAGAAAAATTGCATTTTAAAGGTAAGCTAACCAAGGACTAACCCGCAATCTGATAAATTTTAGTTTCAAAATTTTTTTATTTTTATTTTTGTGGTTTTGTAAAGTATCTTGCATCCAAGCAAGGTTTTTTTGGTAGGAAAACTCTCCAACAAAAACACCAACAACAACAACCATTATCCTCCATAATATTATTAAATATTTTGTTTAACTCACTTGGTTGAAAATTACTTTAATAAGTAAGAGGCATTGGGTGCAAAAGTTCATATAACTTTAACTTATAAAGTAACTACATTGTAAAAGTGTGTTTTACTAGTTATATAAAAGTGGGTTTTACTAGTTTTATAAAAGTGGGTAATGTATTTAAAAATAAATTATTTGTAAAAGTAAGATCGTAAGAAAATTGAGTAATGTTATAGCTGATTTTACCACACATGTTGTATCGCACTTTTATGGCCTTCCCTATCCCTCTGTAGACTCCTTAGACCCCATGGACCATTTTTGTACCTTTGATGTTTCCAAGATCATCCCTAAAAACATGCAATAACTTCCATACACAAATTTTAAACCCTTTCTCACATATATACGTGTATTTGACCCTTAAACCCACGTATATCGGGATGTGTGCAAAAGGCCAAATGATTTTGGAGTTTTCCTTGATGAGGATCCGAATCACTTGTCTCTTGGCCTTCTGTATGCCTTGAGATCGCTCGGATTTGACCTTCCATTACCCCATTGAAGCACTATATAAGGAACCCTTTGGATACATTGAAGGGGGAGGAATTGAAGAGTAAGAAAATTATAGTCCATTGTTGTCGGAGCTTATACTTGAGTCTGCATCCCTTTGTCCCTTGGAGCACTTTGTGTTCTTCCCAAGATTTCCTTTTTCTTGTGAGATTGCTATCGAGAGATGGAGGATTGAAGTGGTGGAGGCCCAAGTGGGGGACTCAGTTTCTCTGATTTGCAGACGTGCCGACAGAGGTTGTCACTATTGTAATCTCTATTTTATATCAATAAAAATTTATTTTCCTCTCCAATAATGTGTATTTAAATGAGTAGTTGATCCATGGATGCTTTTAAATGCTTATATGTTATTGATTATATATTATAGAGTAGGTCTAACACAATTATATATAGCATGCTTGTCTTGTTTGCTGAATGTTGAGGAAGCAAATTGCTAATACAAGCGAGATTGGAAAAGTTCAACGTGGATCTACATCAACTGTCAAGAATAAGGTACGAATCGAGGTCCTTTAGTGTTAGATAGTTGGTTTCTCTTGCATATAGGAAAGGATTGATTTCTGGAGTCAAGCTGTCTGTTGTGGTACCCCAAGCCATAGGAATTTATCTCCGTAACAGAATTGGTGACTCCGCTGGGGTGTTCCTAGTCATTTTTCCTTTGGGGGTTTTTATCGCCATTCAATTTTCTTGAATTGCTCTGATTTCTCTGTTTCTGAGTTGGGTATGGGGGCATGTTTTCCTGGTAGTGTCTGATAGGAGTGAATTTTGTCTCAGATTATCTGTTTTCCTTCATTTTTATCTCTTTTTCTTCCTGTATGCAAATTTTTTCCTCACAGTCACGTGTACACGCGGTTTTGACTGAGATATCCATGTATATACGCGGGTTTTCTACACATAGTCACATATGCCATGAGTTTTTCCTTTTAGAGGAAGATTGAGTGTTGCTGGGTGAGTTTTGATGATTGCTGAGTCTCCTTAGATGCTTCTAGCGTCTATATACACCTCTGTTTCTGACCAGAGACGCTTTTTAGGATAATTTTTTTTTAAGAATGTTCTGGTCATTTCATTTTAGACTTTTTGTTTTGGTATTAGTGCATTAGGTCTCTTTTACCTTAAGGGTTTGTGTGGTTGTTGTTTGAATAGTGCTTGTAGAGTCTGGGGCTGGTAGAGTCATTCTTTTGCTTTATTATCTCATTTTTATTCAAAAAATCCAAAAATATATACTTCTTTGTATTATTATGCATCATTGCACTTTGCATTTTGCATGGTACTTGCACTAGGTTTTCTTAGAGAAGTATTAGTTAGGATTTCATATAGGAATGATTGCATTTGTCATTTGAAGAAAATTTTTCATTTCACGTAGTAGCATGCCCTGTTTTTCATTCGACACAATGCATTTGCATTGATTGTTAGGTGTGCATTTTACTTCATGTTGCGTCATAACACCATTGGTTGCACACTCATCTACCTTTTTAAGTAATAAGCCAAATAAAATCAACGCTTAATTAAAATGGATTACACTATTTTCTTTTATAGGGTACACCAACAAGATTAGGTTTTAGGGTCTTGGAATAGTTCATTGTGCGTAAATTCTCCAAGACCACTAAACAACAACATGTATGTGTCTGTCCAGGTGAGAGTGTGAAATTCCTTGGTATAATTAGTGTTTCTCAGGATCCTCCTCTTACAAGGGAGTTAAGCACGAGGCAGTGTGAGCATTTATTGATTGGGATCACCCCTAGTCATAAATGAGTAGCACTAGATATATTTCTAGGATTGTATTCATATCTAGGGGCTCTTTCGAGAGTTTCAGGCTTTGCTACCCGGCCCATACAGACAATCCCACTTGTGACTGTCCGCCTGAGCATTGATTATATTGAGGTGACCTTAGTTTCCTTACCTAGGTTATCGAGGGGGTACTTCACAGGGGTTATTCTGTAGGTGTCCTTGTCAGGTTGGGGTCGGACAGCATAGTTGCTATATGCGTTGAAGCTGAGGGACACAATAATTGGTTATGAACCTCCACTTATTGTGTATGGGAGTCTCAAGCCTCTCCTAGGAGAGACATACCTGCTTCATTCAGGAGCTCACATATCCTACCCTTGTTTGCTTGTGATTGTCTTTAGATTATATAGGTGTATGCTCTATGCATGCTAGCTTGCTTAGGGTTTGTGTAATTAGAAGATTCTTTTTCATTTTTTGATTCATTATGGATTCGGGTGTGGCACTTCGTCATTCTCATTATTTAACAGGAATTCTGCCTTCTACATATACTCCTCCTTTGGGAGAGAGAAAGAGACGATCCAAGCGGACTATTTCTCACATTGATTCACACACGATGGAGATCATGAAGATGAAATTCCTGAGTTGTCTTCTCCACCTCATGAGGTTGGGGAAGAAGATCGTACTCCTGTATATAATCCTTCACCCGATATACCTACACACTCTACGTACGATCCTTCAGCTGATATACCTACACACTCTAGGTATGATCCCTCATTCACAGGTCATCGATATTGGATGTCGGATGATGAGACTCATCATGAACCTACAAGCACTAGTTATGCTAGTTATGGCATGTCTGGTATCCCTGCACATGATCTGACACACCATGCTGAGTCGGAGTTTGAACCTAACACTACGTCTGGGGGCACTCCTATTCCTTTCCATGTGGAGATATTTGGGAGCACAAGTCACATTACACCCTCCATCCCTTCAGTAGAGGCTACATCACATGTTCATCCTAGACCTAGTGTTAGTAGTCCTATTAGGATACCAGAACCAAGACGAGTGACTATAGGGAATACCACTTACATCACTTCGCATGTCCCTTCATCCTCTATTCCTAGTTCTTCAAATGCTATTCCTTTCCCTCATTCACGTGGTCCTTCGAGCCAGAATGTTGCTACTAGTCATGTTCGTACTGCTGCTACTCACATAATTGTGTCTCAGAGTCAAGTACCTCCTATTGTCTCGGGAGGTCATATTCCTACTTTTGGAACGTCCTATGGTCTATCGCAAGGAGTTCCCCATATTCCTACTTATGGTGTTTCTCATGGGACATCCCATGGGACATCTTATGGATATTCTCATGGATAATATTATGGACCATAGTATGGAAAGAGTTATTCACCTTATGGGTATGGGTATCAAAAACCCGCTTACTCCCAGAATTATGGCTTTGTAGCTCCAAATAGTCAAGGTACACCACATTATGGTGCTTCCCTACCACCCTACACGAGTCAAATGGGAGGAGGATACTATGGCCATGGCCATGGTGGTTACGATAATCATTCTTATGTGAACCAAAATTATCAGGGAACGTGGCATCATCCTGCTCAACCTAGGCTCCCTTTCCTCACAACGTTAAATTTTCTTGACTTGTCGAGACTAACGAACGATCCAGTATCTTATGAGCTAGCTTTGCCGGTTGTCCCTACCAAGCTTCCCTCGGACATTCCCAAATTTGAGGGAAAACCAGGTGAATATCCTAGTGAACATGTTACTACATTTCACCTTTGGTGCTCTTCTAATTCCTTACATGATGAATCTATCCGTTTAAGGATGTTTCAACACACCCTCACCGGGCCTGCAGTGAAATGGTACATAGAGTTACCTAGGGGGGCATTCATTTTGTTCGATGACCTAGCTATGAATTTTCTTAATCACTTCCAACTACCAATGCGTTACAACATTGGTACACAACTCTTGTCAACATTTCGGCAAGACAAAGCCATGCATATCTCAGACCATATCCAAGAGTGGCGTAGACAGAAGAGATTGATTAAAGATTTCATATCGTCAGAGTTTCTCCTTGAGTGGTTCCTTAAATTGTTAATTCCTTATATAGCGAAGGATGTTTCTATGTCCGGAGTTCAGAATGAGGAACAAGCCATTTTTAGGGCATAGGAATTGGATTTGATTTATGCTCAATATATATTGTTATATGAGATCATTCCTAACACTCCACGTTCTAGTTTCAACCCTAAGGCCAAACCTGGACCACATGTCGATGGCATTGTTGGTTGTACAAATACCAAACCTCCGGATTCGGTTGTGAAACAGGTGAGTCAATTGTCTATCAACCAATCTGCCTCGGGACAAGCGATGGCTTCATCTCAACCCACCCAAATGGAGAATGTCCTTTCGATGTGATCATCGGACCAGAAGTGTAACCAACAACCCAGAAGGAATAAGAAAAAGGGTAAGAACAATTGTAAGGGTGGGAATATGAATAAAAATTCCAATTTTAATGACAATAATTCCCGCAATGCTGGGAGGGACAAGCAGTCTAAACGTAAGGTTAATTTTCCTTGCAAGTTGTATAAGGATGACCACCTCACTCACTTGTGCCCTCGTATGGAAGACGCCTCGAGATTCATAGCACAGGGCCCAACTATGCTGACCAACCCTTTACCACATAATCAAAACATGAACTCGAGGACCCATGATCAGTCTGGTGGAGATCAAGATCAACTGGAAGCCACTAATGGTCATGGTTACATCAATATGGTGCGTGCTACTAAGGTTGTGACCCATTTGAAGGACTATGGTTGGTCACAACCAGACCTTGGAAAGGAACCTGCTCCACCCGGGAGTCCTTTGCGTATTAAAAACCCTGTGGATAAACCTGAAGTCACACCTCGCATTCCTAAGGGAGTCCTAAAGAATTCAAGACACAATCCTAATTCCCAAGCCACCCAGAACTATTTAGTTGTCGAGGATTTGGGCCACACTCCTTGTGCAATGTCTGCACTTGAAGTACTTCAAAGTTGTCCTTCGCAAAGGAAGGATTTGCTTTCTTCTCTTGGTGTTAACGATGATAACCTTCCCCCATCATCAAATTTGAAATCGTGGGACTAAAACCTCGCTTTCCTTACTATGTGTCTCTCTTGATTCATGTAGAATGTCTTAACAAGAGCGTCAAGCGCATTGTGATTGACGAAGGTGTTGCTGCTTTTGTGATGTATTTTTCGTGTTGGAAAGGTTTGGGTTCCCCCGAGCTATCTAAATCCACTACCATGTTGACTACTTTTGATGGTAGATCATTTCGGCCGCACATAATTCTTCCTTCTCTTAAGGTCCGTTTGGGAAGGAAGGCCATCGCAATCGAGGTCGAGGTGGTTGATGCGGCCCTTGACTACAATCTGTTACTGGGTAGGAATTGGATGTATAGTATGCAAGCCGTAGCTTATTCTCTATTTTGAGTTGTATGCTTTTAATTTAATGGGAATATTGTTATGATTGATCAGACATCATTAAAAAAATCGAGTGTTACTGCATCATCGGGAGCTTCTATCCCGATTATCGATCATTCTCAGCCGACAACTGGGAGTGTGGGTGTTGGCACGTATCCATCCCTTATGGGAAGCTTTAGTTGTCCTACACTCATTCTTATGATTGGTTCTAGTTCTGGTGGGGCTTCATCTTCATTGAGATTGGTGTCTTTTCACACTACCCATATGGAAGATCCTTGGATCCTTCCTACACCGAGTCCTTCGAGTAAGCCTATTGAAATAGACATGCCGTTGCCTGCATCAATGATAGCATATCAAGTGAATCTTGAATGTGTTGCAGAGCCTAGTTTTTCCTCTTCGTAGATGGAGGAGGAGGACTGATATGTGCTGCTTTCATGGGAAATTAAGTCTTCTCATGCACATGATTGCCTTGATAGTGTTTTTCCATCAGATGAAGCTATTATTGAGGCCATGTCTGGGGTTGAGCCACCTTAGGAAGAGTTACGTCATAAGTCTCATTTTATTCCTGAGCTTGACCATTTGGAGTGTGAAGAATTTAGGGAGATTCTTAGTGAGAGAATTGGTAGTCCCATGGTTCCATTGAGCTCTTCTGGTCTGATGGCTGATGGAAACATGGTGAATATATCTCCTACCATCCCTATCAATATCTCTCGCGATCCTGGCAAGATTGAGAATGTCTATATTGGGGAAGAATGTTCCCATGCTGAGATTCAAGATTATACCGAGCTATTCAAAGAGTTTTGTGATGTCTTTGCTTGGTCATATGAGGAAATGGTAGGTATCGATCCTCGCATTGTTGAACATGAGATTAAAACTTATCCTAATGCTAATCCTGTTTGACAACGCTTGCGTGCGGTGAATCCTAGAAAAGCACCCACGATTAAGGCTGAGATAGAAAAGATGTTAAATGCCGATTTTATCTATCTTGTTCCCTTGATGGAGTGGGTTTCAAACCCCATTCTAGTTGATAAGAAGCAGGGAGCGATCCCTATATGCACTGATTTCCATGACTTGAATCATGCTTGTCCTAAGGATAATTTTCCCATAACGTTTATTGATCAAATTTTGGATGAGTGTGTGGGAAGTGAGGTATTTTCCTTTATGGATGGATTTTTCGGATACAATCAGATACAGATCAAACCCGAGGACCAACATAAAACCCCATTTATTTGTCCTTGGGGTACCTTTGCATATCAGAAGATGCATTTTGGCCTTAAAAACACCGGAGCCACATTTTAGTGGGCTGTGACCTTGATCTTCCATGATCTCAAATAGATTATTGAAGTATTTTTGGATGACCTTACTGCTCATTCTCATTAGAGGATGTGTCATTCCTACCATTTGAGATTAGTGTTCGAAAGATGCCACCATTGTTTGGTTAGGTTAAATCCTCATAAATTCATCTTTTGTGTGAAATCTGGTCACTTATTAGGGTTCATTGTCTCTAGGGAGGGTATAAGAGTTGATCCCTTAAAGATTGAGGCAATACTTCAATTGTCTCCCTTGGGAAACATTATACATATTCAATGTTTGCAAGGCATGGAAAATTTCTTGCGGAGATTCGTCGTTAATTTTTCCAATTTGACTAGAGGCTTTATGTGTCTTTTGAAGAAGGACACTACCTTTTGCTGGGATGAGCAAGCCCAGGAGTCCTTTGATGCACTTAAACGAGCCTTAGCATCGGCCCCCCGTGATTAGTACACCTGACTATAGCCGTGGCTTTTTGCTTTATGTGGCCATGTCCATGGAGACAATTGGTATGGTTTTGGTTCAAGAGGATGAGGAGCTCCATGAGCATGTCATATATTATTTGAGCCGAAACCTTATAGATGTGGATATCCATTATTCCCATGTGGAGAAACTTGCCTTAGCTACCATTCATGTGGTTCAAAGATTGAGACACTATATTCTCCTTCGCTAGACCTTGGTGGTAGCCCATGTCAATCTATTTCAGTTTGTTTTCACTAGAAGGATGATAGGGGGAAAGTATAATAAGTGGATTGTCATATTACAAGAACTCGATCTCGAGTTTGTTTGGGCAAAATTGAAAAAATCGTTGATTTTTGTTGAGCTTATATCTGATTTCCCAAGTGAAGAGGAGGAGGAAGTTTGTGAAGATACATTTGTCGATGAGCACATTTTCATGATCTCAACTTTGGATCCATAGTATGGGGATATCATCATATATTTACAAACATTGAAGGTCCCTACTCACCTTTCACGGGATGAACGACGATGGTTACGTCACGTATCCAAGAACTACCTTATAGTGGATAACACATTGTACCGCCGTGGGGTAGATTCCATTGTATGTCATTGTTTAACTCATGAGGAGGCTGAGCTTATGCTGAATGATTACCACGGAGGGGCGTGTGGTGGTCATTTATCTGGGATTTCTACAGCCCAAAAAATATTGAGAGCAGATTATTTCTGGCCGTCGATATTTAAAGATTGTGTCAATGCGGTCAATAAGTGCCACCCTTACCTGGTTTTTTCACGCAATATGCGCTCACATCCTGCCCTGTTACATCCGATTATCACCGCCAGTCCCTTCACTAAGTGGGGACTTGATTTCATGGATTGCAACCCAGCTTCAGCTGGGGGGCATCATCATATTATAGTGGCTGTTGACTATTTCACGAAATGGGTTGAGGCTATGTCCATGATTAAATCTAACGGTGAGACAGTCGTGCATTTTGTATTCAACTAGATCATTACTCAGTTCAGAATTCCGAAGGAGCTTCTCACTGACCATGGTAGGCACTTTTAGAATCGGATGATGGAAGAGTTGGCCTCGAAGTTAGGGTATAAGCAGGAGGATTCCTCTTCTTATTACACTCAAGCGAATGGACAGGTTGAAGTAGTGAACAAATCACTTAATTCCATTCTCCAATGAACCATCGCACAAAGCAAGACCAATTGGCATATCATGTTATATCCTGCTTTGTGGGATTATAGAACCACAGTTAAGACTTCCATCTGTTTTTCTCCATATCAACTTGTATATGGAGTGGAGTCTATCTTGCCAGTTGAATGCAGAATCCCTTCATTAAAGCTATCCATAGAGCTCTTACCAAACACTTCCCCATTGAGGGAACGTTTGGTCCACTTAGAGCAGCTTGATGAGCAATGCCAAGATGCCTTAGTGGCTCTAGAAGTAAATAAGCGTCGCGTTAAGGTCCAGTATGATAAATATATCCATCTGAGGAAGTTTAGTGAAGGATATTTGGTCCTTTTGTGGGATCAATCTAAAGAACCCTTGGGGGTAGGAAAGTTTAACCCCATATGGCATGGTCCTTACATTGTCAAACGTGTGTTAGAGAAGGGTGCTTATGAGCTAGTATATTATGAAGGGATAGCCTTGGCGGAGCCTAGAAATGGGCTCTCTCTTAAAAAGTACTATGCATTATTCCCAGTCATGGCTGATTATTGTATATTATTGTATAGTATTTTGCATAGTTAGGTTTTTCTTATGGTGATCGGGTTGTTGATTAGCGTTTGTTTCTTATGGCTGCTGTCAATGGAGTCTTCCATCTATATAGGATTCGCTGATGGTGCTAGCCATCACACTCAACATTCAACCTCTGCTGCTTGGGTGATTTATACTCCTACGGGTTAGATATTGTCTTCAGGAGGCATATGTTTACGGCCCTCTTCAAACAATGTTGCTGAATATAGTGATGTTATCGAGCTTCTACGAGATTCCATTTCGCATGGTGTTCTCTTTCTTGAGGTACGTCTTGATTCGCAGTTAATAGTGTCACAAATGAATGGATTATATTATGTTAGGGATCCAACATTATTATGAATATTCTTACGTGTGATATTGTTAGAACGACAATTTGACAACATAAAATACATACACGTTCCAAGAATTTATAATCAAGTTGTTGACTCATATGCTAACTATGTGTTAGATTATCATTTGTTTCACAGACAATAAGCTCATCACAAACATACATTTTTCCACATGTAAATAAATAAAATCAATCATCATAAAAGTTTTTCATTAAACATTCAAAATGTGATAATACATAAGTGTCATAATACAAAAATGGGGCTTTCGATCCACCAAAATATAATACATGGTAGTACAAAAATATGCCACTCCCAGGTATCTAAGCCTGGGGAGGAGGAGGGGGGTTCTAATCGTGGAAAGTCACCATGACTCTAGATAGCTGTTGAAACAAATGCACCCATGCTCGTGGTACACCCACCACATGACACTGCATGGCCTCTAGAAAGTCCTCGACTTGTGCCATGGGTACCCTATGTGCCAGCCACACAAAGTTTGTGTGGATGCTTTGGAGCATCCGCTCCACGTCCACACCCATAATTCCATCTCCTCGTCCCCTCCGTCTATGATGAGGGAAATCGTCAGGCCACCATGGTCCTACATCTGCATACATATGACAGGATGTCACTATGTGTCGTCATGCAAAAACATGTCTTTTGGTTCTATATATCAAAAAACACAAAAAAAATTAATAATTCAAAAAACTTAAAAAAGAGGGTTGGGATTTGTGACCAATGTCACCATATGCTGATCCTGGTTGTAGGGGCATGTCGGGATCTCCTCGAAAATTTATCCCCACATAGGGGTAATCATCGATGGAAACTATCTGTTGTCGCCACCATGGAAAGAAATCAGCTGGGCAGGGGTTGGACACCCTTCCTCCACCCAGTCTATGCATCACATCTGCTTAACATCGTTGGGATGGATCTCGAACCCCATGAAGAGGAACGTCAACTCTAGGGCTGAGTCCTGGAACACGCTCGAAGAAGAACGTGCTCAGTATACTGCTGAAACCGAAGTTTTGTACCCTGCCCATCTTGCAGTCACTAAGTTGTTGCTTCATGTTACTCAATAGTGCAATACTCCAATCGTAAACCGTGGGTCTCATGCACTCCACTACATATAACATCAAGGGCTGCGAGGCCTGGTGAAGTGAGGCTAGCCCAGCTATCCTGCCGAGTTTCAGTAGTATGGCCTTTAGGCCCAGTACCTGTATGGAGTTTGTTGGGATCTGAATCCCAACCTTCTTTGTGTCCGGATAATAGTATACAACAATATACTCATCAATGGTGAGGCCACCTCCAGGCCCATGAGAATGTAGGTTCACCACTTCCCCCCATCGAGACAATCCTGTAATGAAGTATATGTCCTCCACCTCTATAGTGAGGGACATCCCGTCTATTTGGAAAGACTCTGAGTCAGGAACCCAGTAGTCTACTAGCATCTACAACATTCTTGGTTTGGGCCTTAAGCCCCCAAGACACCAAAACTTGTAGAGCTTGCATGCACAAAGAGCTTGTTGAGCCATTAGATAGCCCCATACAGCCTCTTCTACATCCCCGTGTTCTCTCTCCCTCCATTCTAGAACCATCCTGCACATTTATATTGAATTTTGGTCATTATTTGTCTTAAAAAACATTGAGCGCGGCTGCATATGTGACTTTTTGTACAACAGCCACATATGTACACGAATTTGGGCATTTTTCTGCGTATAGCCAGCCCTATAGGCGAAAAAACCCTCGATTTCCGCGTGGGCCAAAGTGCATATCTCAGAATGGCCTAGAAAATGATTTTGACCATGGAATTTGAAAAAAATTACATGCAAATGGAAGAGCAGGGAATTGGAAGTTACCTGGAAAAAATGGTGTTAAATTCCGCCGGACAAAACTCCCGGAATTTGCGTTTGAAGTTTTGAGCTCAATTGGGTAAAAATTTCAAATGATATATAATATTTTGAATTTTTTACTATTTATAGAAAATTTTCAAATGTTTGAAAAATGTTACCCCCTTTCTATAGTTTTGAACTGTTTTTGACCCTATTGGACCGTTTTTTACTAATATGATGATGTAGGAGACCGTTTTGAGCATCGTTTTGACCATTATTTTGACCCATTCGTGCCGATCTCAAGTATGATGTTTAAACTGGCATATAGGTTATATTTCACCTCTGTTTGCATTTTGCATGACCTTATGGTCGTTTCATTATAACCTTAGGTACGAACCCATTCTATCCTGTCACGGAACCTTCTTGTTATTTTAGAAGTGGCATGATGTGAATGGTAGAGTTTGACTTTACATGGGTGCCCTACTTAGCTCCTTGTTTGCATTTTGTGCCCATGCTGACACTTTGTCCTTTAGGGTGTGGGAGTCCATTGTATAGTATCACCATGACATTTTGCAAGATCCTCATACTCCTGTTGATCTTTTGTTGGCCTATTTCCCCTAGGAATCCCTTATGTCAAGTTGTAATTGCATTTTCATGAGCTTTGCCTGCCTCATTAAGCCTTATGTCAGCTTCCCCGACTTTCAGTATCAGCCATATAGCCCGAGCTTGTCTCATGTCTAGCCACGTAGAGCCATTTTTTATATCCTTTGCAACTTGATTCCCTATTTTTACTGGGAGGGGACTTTCCCCTGAGTGTCGCTATCCTACACATGTGTCCTTGCATTGAGCATAGGTATGTTCCACTGCTTGGAACTAGTTTGTTTGGCCATTGACACTCGTCTCCTCTTAGTCTGTAACTATAAAGCACTTTTATTTTTTTTCAAGCTTTTCAAAATATTTGAAAAAGTCCAAAAAAATAAAAAAACCAAAAATCCGAAGAAGAAAAGATGTTATCTTTGGCAGCAGTCGATTCATGTCGCCTTCAAACAGAGCACTGTATATCACATCCGTTGGTTGGGTAATAGTTTGACTTTAGGAGTTGTACTCTTTTCTCTGAGTTTATCTCCACTGACTAGTTAAGCTTCCAGTCCCTATGGAGCCTCTGTCAGAGCCTCTTGTGTCGCAGATATGTCCCAGTTTTGTATATCGAGTCTATGCTTCCTACATTTAGTCATCATTCACCGTTATGCTCTTGTTCGAAGGAAGTTTAAACCTGATTCGACCATTCCTCAGTTATCTTGACTTTGCATGTCAGCCATTCCCAGTACAGTTACTGGTTCATGCACATTATGATAAAGTCCTTCCACATTATACAACTTTGCTAAGTACCTCATGTTGGATGATGGGGGATGCCTTAATTCCCTCCTTCCAATGGATTTCATCCCATCGACTTCAGATCATTTATTCCGGGATAGAAATCTAGAGTCATTTTTGAGTTCCTTGAGACTTGTAGTCATCAGTGGCAGGTTCTCTCACCATCGACAATTTTTTGGGAATACATCAATGTCCCTTGATCGATGGATTTTCTCAAGTGTTTGAACTCAACACATTTATTCACACTTGTTAGTTTGCATTCTAGTACCTTGATTCCCATTTTCATTATTGGTGGGTGATCTCGTGTCTGTTAATGATATACATCAATGACCGGTAATCAGATGATGGAATATTATGTTTGACCTCGACACCTCTATTCACATAGTAGGACATGTACTTGTAGCGGTTTGTGTAGAAGACCTTCTAGACTAGTGGCATCTTATATATGATACCTCCTTGATCGTGCCAGTGTTCATGAGATTTCAGCTCTCGTGACTTGATTCCAGTATATGTCAGATATTTCCAGCCATTATGGAGATCTTCATCCATTATATATCTTCATCCTTCATGGAGATCATGAGCCTATGTATATCTTCATCATGGATATTCTGAGCTATCTATAGTGTACATGGCGATGACCACACATGTCATATTTTGTATCATGCCTATTCATGGCCATTGTACTCTTATGTATCTGGGACTGCTACATCTACTTGCAGTTATGTGCAAAGTTTGATCATTGTATTGTATTGATTGGATCGCTGGCTCTTCCATTGGGTTCTTCATCACTCCACTTCTGGGATGGACTTATAATGTATTTCGGCCATCATATGACCCCTCTAACCTCACACTTTGGGGGGCATCTGTTATAGCTAATTTTACCACACATGGTGGATCACACTTTTATGGCCTTCCCTGTCCTTCTGCAGACTCCTTAGACCCCATGGACCATTTTTGTACCTTTCATGTTTCCAAGATCATCCCTAAAAACATGCAATAATTTCCATATGCGACTTTTAAACCCTTTCTTGCGTATATACGTGGATTTGACCGTTAAACCCATGTACATTAGGATGTGTGCAAAAGGTCAAATGATTTTGGATTTTTCTTTGATGTGGATCCAAATCACTTGTCTCTTGGCCTTCCATATTCCATGAGATCATTGGGATTTGACCTTCCATTACCCCATTGAAGCACTATATAAGGAACCCTTTGGATACATTGAAGGGGAAGGAATTGAAGAGTAAGAAAATTATAGTCCATTGTTGCCGGAGCTTATACTTGAGTCTGCATCCCTTTGTCCCTTGGAGCATTTTGTGTTCTTCCCAAGCTTTCCTTTTGCTTGTAAACTTGCTATCGAGAGATGGAGGATTGAAGTGGTGGAGGCCCAAGTGGGGGACTCAGTTTCTCCAATTCACAGACGTGCCAACAAAGGTTGTCACTATTGTAATCTTTGTTTTATATCAATAGAAATATCTTTTCCTATCCAATAATGTGTATTTAAATGAGTATTTTATCCATGGACACTTTTAAATGCTTATATGTTATTGATTATATATGCTAAAGTAGGTCTAACACAATTATATATAGCATGCTTGTCTTGTTTGCTGAATGTTGAGGAAGCAAATTGCTAATACAAGTGAGATTGGAGAAGCTCAACAGGGATCTACATCAACAGTCTGGAATAAGGTACGAATCAAGATCCTTTATTGTTAGATATTTGGTTTCTCTTGCATATAGGAAAGGATTGATTTCTGGAGTCAAGCTGTCTGTTGTGGTACCCCAAGCCATAGGAATTTCTCTCCGTAACAAGTAATGGATGGGGGGTATTCATCACCCTGTGGTTCAACCTTTCCCTACCACATGAATCCCTAGTTCAATTGTATTCCTTTCTTCAAAAAGGAACAACTTTGACATTTGGAGTCCCTTTTCAGTGTCTTTTTTTAAACTACCTATTTTTTTAGAGATTTGTTTTTAAACCATCTATTTCCTTTTTTGAAGGCATATTAATATGACTATTCCAAGTGGTATTTTTATTACTAATACCAACTACTTCTCATCAAGATCCCATATTTCAAGATGTCTTATAGAGTAGGGGACTTTACCAGATTGCATTAGAAAATGAAACCTCCCCCGCTAATGTCGATAAGAAAATGAAATGGGATTATAAAAGTGATAAATCCCCTGACTTAATCAATATTTTTATCTCTAATGAGTTGTGATTCGAACTTCAAGGAATTAGCGCACCATATGCGGCTTGGGTAAAGTTAGAAACCATATTTGGTAAACATAATGAGATTTGAGGTCACCATATTGAAAATCAGTTGGTTACTTTAAATCCAAGAGATTTCTCTTGAATTCAAGACTATATATCTCAATACAAAACCATTAGAATCTTAGTTGAAGAATGAGGCATAAACAAAGCATGAAAATCAATGTATTTATCACATTATTTCTAAGCTTGATCATGATTATTTCATTTTTGTTTATACCTTTTACTCCATCAAAGAAGCTACGGGGTCTACTTATAAAGAACCCACTCTTGAATCCTTTCAAGATTCTTTGGTTTGAGAGAAACATAATATATTACATCTTGGATTGACCAACACTACTACTACATCTAGAAAATACTTAGTGGCACATCAAAAGAACATTTTCAAGCATATTAGGAACCAACATCTTCACAACAATAAGAAAAAAATGGTCCTAAACCCTTTCATTCAGCTCATTCTTCCAATGGTGACAATGGAATCAAATCAAAAGTTAAGAAGAGTGCTATTACAATTTTTGTGGAAAATATGTTCATTTGGAATCTAAGTGTTTCATGAATATGGAATCCTTGGAAGAGGTAATGAAGAAACACAAGATCAACCTTGATTCTTCTTCTAAGTCTAATTTTCATGGACATGCACTTTTTACCTTTAGAGTTTCCTTCAATGCCTTTTCTTCTTCTTCTTCTTCTTCTAATGCGTGGCTCATTGATTTTGGAGAATTTTATCATATGGTGGACGATAAATACATTTTGTTATTCTCTAAATGAATGTAAATCCAAAAAAATATTTGTCAGTGATGATATATCTCTTAATGGTATAGGATTCGAAATAGTTTAGCTAAATCACTGTCAATTCAGTGATGAACTATGTGTTCCAAATATTTCTTATATTTTGTTGTCAGTTTATCAAATCATTGATCTAGTCAAGGTAAGACTGTAGAGTTTACACCTCACCAAGTTGTAATTAATGATTTCAAATATCTTAAGCATGTCCTAGAAACCATAATTGTTGATGAATTATTATCAAGTCGTACAATTTCAACAACTTTGGGTCATCACCTTTTCCCTTAGTTTTTATTACTCATAGCGATGAATTGAGAAAACTTTGGCATGATAAATTTGGTCATTTAAACTATAGCTCAATGTAACAATTATGTAATAATAAAATAGTAGTTTGTATTCCTCTCATTTCTTGCAGATATAGTGTTTTCCCCATGTGTGTTCTTGAAAAACGGCTCGACCCCCTCGCAACATGTTCACAATGAGTTATGTGGCTCGATTCCTTTTTCTTCTTTTTATGGATTCAAGTATTTCTCAACTTTCATTAATGACTTCTCATTACGCACTTAGGTTTATTTACTAAAACTTAAGAGTGAATTTTTTGACAAGTTCTTTGACAACAAGGCCCTTGTAGAAAAACAATTTGGACACCATATACAAATAAAAAGAATAGATAATGAAGGAAAATATGTAAACAATAAATTTCAAAATTACTACACTGTATAAGTAAATCATATGCAACATAGTGTTCCTTAAACACCAAGGAAAAATGGTGTTTCTGATAGAAATAATAACATATTAAAGGAAATGAATAATTCTGCGATCGAAGCTAAGTGATTAAGACTTCAATTTTGGGCTAAAACCACTAATTGTTCCAATTACATAGTTATTCACACTCTCACCAAGGATATAAAATATATAACATAGAAAGAAGCATGGATTAACATTAAACCAAATGTAAGCCACTTTTTCATGTTTGGTAGTGAAGCATGGGCTCATATTCCCCATAAAAAATGCAAATCACTATAGCCTAAGAGTGAGAAATGCATATTTTTTGTTATTCTGAAGATGTAAAAGGTTATAGGATTCTTCAAAAAAAATCCAATGAGAATGTTAATAGAAGATGAGTTAAATTTGATGAAAATATCTTGTCCTACAAGCCTAATTCAACATTTATGTCATCTCTAGCGCTTGTGACACCTTCTATTCCCAATTTCTATGTTGTTGATCCTACTTAAGTTCTCTTCCTTGGATGATAAATTGAGGATGAAAATCTACCTCCACCTTCTCACAATCCTCTAGTTGGCTCCACTAAACATGAACCTGCACTAGCACAACTATTTCCTAGATGGATTGGTACAACATGAGAAGAAGTTGGAAATCTTGTTAGTGATCCAAAAGATTAGAGTTGAACACAATCACAATTATAGTGAGCCTCTTCCCCTTTTAATAAATTATTAGAGACTCATTATCCATAAGCATTCTCAAAAACTTATGGCCATTTAGATTGGGACATAATAATGAATGAAGAATGTCATTCCTTAATGGTGAATGATACTTGGAATAACATACCTCTTCCAAAAGGAAGAAAACTCATCACATGTAAATGTGTTAATAAAACTAAGAATAAAATGGAAGTGTTAAAATACATAAGATGGAAATGTTAATTACCAAAGGATTCTAACAAGTTGAAATATTTGAATGCATTTAAACCTTTTCCCTTGATGCCAAAATGACCTCCATCTCTATTGTGCTTTGTCTTTCATATAAATGAGAGGTCTATTAAATGGATGTCAAGTCCTCCTTTTTGCATGGGGATTTGCAACATGAAATTTGATGGAACAACCTCTTGTTTATGTGTTGGTTGTGGAGCATGATTATCTTCTTGATTTGGAGATATCGGTGTTTCAATTGTGCTTGTACCCAGTTTTATATGCTTTGTAGGTGGACCGTACACTCCTACCAATGGGGGGGCTAGGCAGGGTTTTCCCCCTGAAATAAATTTTTTTGGTTGTTTTCGGTATGTAGTTTTTCCGTTTGATGGTTTACATGCACATGGTATTGGGTAGTCTGTGGTATTTTCCCATGGTAATACCTATTTAAAAGGAAGGAATTGTAATATGTCTACATATTGTAGTATTGTAAAAAATAACATGTGATTATGTAGAGAGACTCTGAGAAAGTGAAGAGGAAGTTGTAGTGGATGTGTTGTGGGTTGTATCCCTTCATTGATGGAATGTATAATAAAAGGACATGAAATTTGTATGTGGAAATAGCCCATAATTGGTGAACCATGTATATTGGTGTTTATCTTGTATTTTGATGTGTTTTATTTCCACATTCTGTTTTATTTTATTGCTCTACAATCTTTTTTTTCTAACATTATGTTAAAAAATGACCCCATCCTAGTTTGTTTTCTTAAGAAGTCTCTCTATGGAATTAAGCAATATCCTAGGCAATGGTATGCCAAAATGGATAAATTTATTTTTCACATTGGGTTCTCTTGATGTAATTTTGATCCAAATGTCTATACCACGAAAGTAGGAAACCATCTCATAAATTGTGTTATTTATGTTGATGAATTTATTTTTACTTGTATTAACTATTAAATTTTAATCCGTGTGAAATATAACCTTAATAAGAAATTTAAACAATAGAATTAGGTCATTTGCACTATTTTCTTAGCCTCTAAGTCTTTCAAACCAAAGAGGTGATTTTCTTTCTCATCTTAAGTATTCTTGTGACCTTATTCATCGCTTTCACATGAATGATTGTAATCCATTATCATCTTCCTTCTAGTGTCTATTCAAACATGCTACCACTTGCTTCACCTAAAGTAGATGACACCTTGTATTGCCATCTAGTTGATAGTCTCTTGCATGTTGAATTTTTATCTATTTCTAGATCTTGATAATTATTCCTAATGAATTTAAAACAATTTTTTCATCCCACTATTATCATTGAATAATTTCACACAAAAAATTTCAACTTAAATTGCAATAGAAACACAACCATGCATAATGGGCACAAGAATTTTATTCCAGGAAACCCAAACCTGGGATAAAACCAAGAAACTTTTATTAGAAGAAATCAATCCAATATTACAAGTAGATTACCAATCATGAATAGAAACCCTAGCAAGGTAATAGGTTCTCCCTTCTTCACAATAAATCATAACGAGGGTAGTGAATCTTCTAGAGACAATAGAAAACCCCAAAATTACTCCTTGTGTTCCTCACTATCCATCCTTGGAAAGTGCCCAGCAATGTAGGAGAGATGATGTTGGATGATGAGTGTGAAAATGTAATGTTGGAGCACTTTATTTATATTATTTAGTTCACTTGATTTTCACTTTTTTGGGCCAACTTCTCTATTTCCTAGGGAATATTTGTTCATTCTTCTAGGTTGACTTGTATTTTTTCCTTAAATATTCTTTGAAACTTATTTAATTCTATCTAGGACATATTCAATGGTTTACTTGTCTTCTTGGTTGTTTATTTTTCATATAAAAGTTTTCCTGGTTGATGATCATCTCCTCACATGCATGTCTATTCATTCGTAGAGCTCTAAAGTTGATTTAACCCAAACTAACAAGTATCTGAAACTTCGTATAGTCTCTTCTCAACATTCGACTATAATTGTATATTCCATAAGGGATGGAACCCCTTATTAAATAAACAAGTCAAATCACTCTAATATATAATAAACCACTCCATTACAGACCAGGAAATAGGAGAGCACCCTAGGGGCCATCTCCACACCATATGACCTGGGAGAAGCACTTCCCCTACTAGGGACATTCACCACTATTTAAATTACATGGAAATTCCCCCTTATTGAATGTATCATTCACTACTAGAAATCCATTTCCCATGAATGAATGTCTCATTCACTAGTAGCCATCCATTTCCCGTAAGTGAATGTATTCATGATGTTGCAACCTAGAGAAACATCAACACTCCCTCTTAGCGAGGGATACATTCTACATCACACCAAGATTCCTTGGTGATAATTTCCATAATATGCATCTTGAGTATTCTAAGACTACGCCCAGGACATTCACCACTAGCCAAATCATATGGCCATTTCCCGTAAGTGAATGTATCATTTTCCACTAGAAAACCATTTCCCGTGAGTGAATATATCATTCACCACTAACCATATATTTACCATGGATAAATGTCTTCCTAATACTACTCAACTATCTGGTTCATTCACTAGTAGATAAATTACATGTCCATTTATTGTGAGTGAATGTCTTCCCCATATTGCTCATCTGTATTTCTATGTCATTCACCACTACCCAAATTATATAGCCATTTCTCGCGAGTGAATTTCTACCCTATACTTCTCATTTGTGTATATTTACTATAGTTGCATTGCTCCCTTATGCAACATGCCTTAGATGAAGGATATTTTATCTCCTTATCAAATAGTCCTATAAGAAGCTTCTAAGGCCACACTACTTCATGACTTGCAACATTGGCTGCATAATAATATGCTTCTCCTATACCGAGTGTGATAAAAGTATTCTTCCTACTAAATTAGTATACCATAGTTGAGCCCAAGCTGAAGCAACACCTCGAGGTGCTCTTTATGCCCATTTTACTCCCCTCTCATTCATAATCTACATGACCTTATATCCTCACTTCACCACTTGAGACATCTCTCAAACCATATCCAACTGTACCATGCAAGTACCTCAACACATGCTTTGTCGCAACCCAATGTACATGCCTCAGCTCATCCATAAACTAGCTCAAGGTGCTCACTACAAAGAAAATATATGGCATTAGGTGTTCTCCAGGTACATAGTGGTATCCACCAAGTCTAAATTTGAAGCAAAATCACTCAGCTTCTTTAGATTTATCTCCATAGGTTAAGCCATGGACTTGTAGTCCATCATATAGACTCTCTGCAATATCTCAAATGTCTACTTCCCCTATTTGAGGAAGATTTCACCTGATCTTTACCACGCCTCAAATTCCAATAAATAATACATTAGGTCAACATCCTCCATCTTGAGTTATGAGTCCAACTTCCCCTAGGGAACATATTATATCATCAACAAACTGTGTTGCCGCTACTCCCTCTTTTCTCGAGCACTTTTATCCATCTACATCTAAGTATCCCGCTTCCTCTGTATATGAACACTCTACTCCCTCTAGACTTGATTATCCTATATTATCTACGTTTGGACACTTTACTCCCTTTGTATATGAGTATCCATATGTGTTATCTCCATCAAGTGGGTCTATTGAGATGAACTTCCTTCTCTCTCAATAATATTGAATACCATCCATGAATCTTTCTAAGTCTCTAATATGGCTAACTCCATAGCCTATAGATGAAAATATGCATTGCATTATTGATCTTATAGATCCAAATGGAAGTCACCATTTTCTCCCACTATCATTATTTATTATGGACTGATACTCCTCCATCATGGCATCCTTCCAAATTTGATGGCCCACTTCCTCTTGATAATTGGAAGTCCCAGACTCATAAATTCCATATAACATGAGAACTTTTGAGGTGTTTTTCTCTCCCTGAAAGTACCACTAGGATCTACATGCCATTCTACATCCTGCAAAGTATCACAGATCCATTATAGCATCTGGATATAACTCATTGGATCTCATACGCCTAAATCTCATTGTGTAAGCCTAATCACCTTAAGGGATATAACTCACTCTTGTCCTCTCAAGCGATATGAATCACTCTTGACTTGTAGAAGATATGACTCAATTTTCTCACTTGCAAGAGATATGACTCACTCCTTTCTACTCAAGAGGGATATCACCCACTCTTCACTTATATAATATATGAATCACTTCTTTCACTCACAAGAGATATGACTCACTCTTGTCTACTCAAGATATATGCCTAACTCTTGACTTACATAAGATATGACTCACTTCTGTGAATGATTCCTCGAGATTCTTATCCCCAATATCCAATGAAGACTCATGTTCCAAGCATAAACTATGGTGATTGAGTCCTCTTCCTGTAAGAACATGGATACATCGCAATCATTCATTAATGGACATGTTATACAATGCATGTTAGAATTATCCACAAGAGTTAGCTATTACCAATTAAAAGGTTATGCTCTTCATCAACAAAATAAAAATTCAATTTAAATAAAACATATTCCATAAAGCAATAAATACTTATATTGTTTGTTGAATCCCTCTTGATTCCTATCTCCTTGTAGAAATGACAGAATTCCTTAGAGGTACACTTTCATCCAAAACCTTGATCTTCTTCCTCGTCACATTCTTTGCATGATCCTTGAACTCTTGGAACCTGATTTGAATCCATTAAATCCAATATCCATTTGGGTATACCATGAATGCTTGAGAATATCCATTAGCATTCTTTTCAGGTCAACAATCCTTGCAAACAACTTTGTGTTCTACTTGGAGTTCTATAATACTTATTTGTGAAATGTTCCTTGATTTGATATTTGGTTTGCAAGCATCACTTTATATCTTCCTCAAAAACTTCTTCTCTTCTTCAAATCCGCCATCAAACACTTCTTCTCTTCTTCGGATCTATTCTGAATGACACATCAAATATGCAAATTAGTAATTCATCATTATTGCTAAATATGTCAAGACTTCTTGACATATACCTTTAACCTTCAACATTGCTTTTATTTTGAACCTTCATTTCATAACCTCCGAGTCTGCAATTTCAGATCTTGTTTTTGGACTTCCTTTTTCAACCGTTCTTTTTCAGACCTGCATTTTTAGACCTAATTTTTCAAACTTTATTTTTCTACCATATTTTTTCGGACATGATTTTTTTGCCCTATTTCTTTTACTTGCTTTTCGGTTCTACTTTTGTTGGCCATTCTTGAAAAAGAGATCTGAAATATAAACTAGAAAACCTAGTTACAGAAAAATAGATCAAAATTGAAATTTGACAAAATTGAAATCTGACTCCATAGATAGATGTGTATTTCGAAGGTGACCTCTAAGAAACTAGGATTGAATCCAATGTTAGGTTGTAAGAGTCCAAAATTGGAATCCCTAGTTTCCAAACTTAGGTAAAAAACATGTTAAATGGTTCCCTTTCAAAACTACTTTGATACCATCTTGAAGTTTTATCTATTTCTAGATCTTGACAATTATTCCTAATGAATTTCAAACAATTATTTCATCCCATTATTAACATTGAATAATTACACACTAAAAATTTCAACTTAAATTGTAGTGGAAACACAAGAGCATAGAAACACATCCATGCACAATAGAAACAATAATTTTACCCTTGGAAACCCAAACTTGGGAGAAACCGCTACAACTTTTCTAAGAAGAAATCCATACAATATTACAACTACATTACCAATCATGAAGAGAAACCCTAGAAAGATAAGAGGTTCACCCTTCTTCATATTAAACCATAGAAATGTTAGTGAATCTTCTAGATACAAATAAAAAACCCAAAATTACTTCTTGTGTTTTTCATTAGCCCTCCTTGGAAAGTGCACACCAATGTAGTAGAGATGATGTTGGATGATGAGTGTGAAAATGAAATTCTAGAGCACTTTATTTATATTCTTCAGTTTACTTGATTTTCACCTGTTAGGGTCGACTTGTGTACTTGTTGAGGGATATTTGTTCTTTCTTCTTGGTTGTCTTGTCTTTTTGTCTTCAATCTTCTTTGGAACATATTCAATGGTTGAATTGACTTCTTGGTTATTTCTTCTTCATAGAAAAGTAGTTTTTGTGTCTTTTCCTTCAAAATTTATAATATTATTTTTTTATTTTCCTTAAGAAGCCCATTTTAGGCCTAAAATTTCCTATAATGCTTGCATGACTTGGTTTATTTGTCCAAATGTCTTTGTTCATTGCCTAGATAATATACATGAATGTACATTGAAAAGTGACATACCATAGAAATAATTGAGTCTTGAATGATACACATTCTTTCAAAACCAAATATCATGCCTTCTTTCAACAAGTCTTATGTTGACTCCACTCCATACATTGTTTCCTACAAGTTTTATACCCCGAAAGAAATTACAGATTTAATATAATGGATTTTTATTATTCTATTATTATAGATCAGATAAGTAAAACAACATATATACTTACAAATTCCACAATTAAATTTTGTTACACCAACATATAATCACAACCCTTACTTAACCCAATGTTAATAAATTCTTTTGATGGATCTTTTTTGCATGTTAACACCTATTTAAAGACATCCAAGGATGGCCGGTGTAAAACAAAATTAAAATAGAAATATCACAACCAATAATAAACCTTAAGTTGTTATAAGGAAATCACAAATACTCACAAACTTTGCTATTAGTCCCTTTTTTCCTTGTCGTCCTATCTTATGTGTTGAATGGGTCCCATTTTATTTTATTTTTTGCAACAAAACAATTGCATTTTTTGTTTTAATAAGAAGGATTCATTCTATTACTTAAATTGGAAAAATAAAATTGTTAAATATTTGAGTTTGTCCAAAACATGGAGTCATACTATAGTCATGAGACCAAAAAGGGATAATGTGGAGTAAGATCCAAATAGAGAACATGGATAGAGTGTTAGCTTCCCAACCATTATACATTAACAACTTATAAAGAAAAAAAAATAAAGGGGAGAGTCCATCCTACAATTAGCCATTGAGAAATCAAACAAGGAGAAAAATTGGTAGAGTTGGAGAGATCAGTTAAAATTTCCTTATGGACTCGGCCTCTTCATCATTTTCCCTGTTGGTGCATCCCTCCTTGGAATTGCGGTCTTGATTCTTGTCTCCCCAAGGACACTAGAAGGGTGTCTCCAAGAGGTGGATAATGTCCTTCATGTGAGCAAGATTACAGTCAACATCTTACTTGAGCATGTTGATTGTAAGTTTCAACATATCACCAATTATTTATATTTCCCTCATAGATCTAGAGAGTATAAATTTCATCCTCCAATACTTGGAGATAACCACATTGGGCCGAAGCCAAAGACAAAATTCCCCAAAGAGTTCATTTTCCATTGCAGCAATGGAGTTGCGAATGTGAGTTGGGGTCTTCTCATAGAAGAGGGATTCCAAATATGTTTCCAGTGTATTTCCCTAGAGAAGTCATGGAAAAATATTTTGACAAAGATGACATCTAAATATTAGAACATGTAGCGATGGGATTCCAATGTCAATCTTTAGCATGGGAGGAGTAGTTCCAGGGAAAACTAGGCTGACCAACGTTTGCAAGTAGGGGGAGCCAAACAAAATTTCCTTCATACTACTACGAGAATATGCATTCTATGTTCCTGGAGTTCATCCTGTTATACTTATTCCCTCGTACTTGAACATCCTTTGGGTACCAAGTCCAGGTGCACTGCAACATGGCTGAGAGGTTGTGATAGTCCTTCGAGTACCGAAGCCATGTGATTTGCAATAATGTGGATTTGGTCCTCATGTATTTGGTATTTTGTATATCAGATTGCATGCGCAAGGCGTCCATCGTAGTAGTCGTGAATGACAATTTAATCCTAGGGGTATGTGGGGGAAGGCTTTCCACTTGCCTTAGAACATGCCCTATCTCCCTCACACCACTTGTATTCCCTGTTGTGATCACTCGCTTCCAAGAACAAAAGAATTGAGATTTCATATTTAACGCTAAATTAATTAATTATATGTACACAATAGAAAAAAAGAATGATTTCATACATTTGAATCACGTTGTTGTTGAGATGGTTTCTCATGTGATTCAATTATGTCCGTTTCCTTGACCATCTCCTTCTACAATTTTTTGGACATCCCTACTGGCATATTTTGATTATCGCCTCATTCATCCTTTGATATTTTCAAAATCTTCCTGAAAATGTAAAATGGCATTAAACTGTTTTTATTCTAATATGAAAAAAATATAGTAGAATTAATATTAATAAAAGAATGTTTTGTAGTAGTACATACATATGCTATAAAAACATGTTTAGAGATATTAATTTTTGAACATCATTCTATTTTTTGTATGTTTTTTCTATTGCAAGTCTAAAAGGTCTCATCGACCCTTTCTTTGGAAATGATTCTTGCAGTTTAGATATAACCTGATTCTTTGACTCATTGGATCGATTTTTGCATTGTAAGTGGAAAGTACATCTATATTATGTTTCCACTATGTATCTCATAGTTTAATAAAAAAATACCACTTTCATTAACTTCTAACACCACTCTAGACGCTCTAAGAACCAATTCATCATCATTTACATCTTTCATAAAAAAATTATTATGATAACATTCCCTTCTATTGTTGTTAGTCCCTGCATAACATTCAACATATGTGAATTATATTGTCTAAAACTTATTCTCGAATATTCTTAAGAACATTATTACTCAAAATTCAAGAAAAAATTCATATTAATTTTTTTTATTCACCTGATTCATCCCTCCATAACTTTTCCATCAAGGTTTTACTCTCTTATACAATTACATTGCAAAGAATATCATTGAGATTCCTCATTTTTTGGATCTACATGTGATATAGTAACCAACACATATTGCTTAAATTTATAAATAATTCAAACATATTAATTTGATTAGAAATTAAAAAGAACTTTTATTCTTCATGACTTTCAATGTTCTTCCATCATGTTGACTAGAATTATTGTTCATTGAATTCTTATCATTCATTTTTTTATCAATAAACAACCCAAACCATTAAATAAAGAATCTATTAAATATATTATACAAAACAATTACATATCTTAAAAAAAAGCATGCAATTTCAGTGTGTTACAACTTACGAAAAACATCGGTGTCATTAATACATTACTTCACTAGTGAGCCATACATAAAGGAACTGTTAACCACAACATAATAAAAAATCATAATATACACATTTTCAGTGTGATTTATTTATTATAAAGCACCATGAATAAAAATGGTGCGCTTTCACTAATAACCCACCGATGCGTTAGAACAACTCAAATGCATTGACAACTATTTTTAAAATTTTTAAAAATCAATAGCCCCAAAATTACCAATGCATTATTACTATAAATGCACCTATGCATTTTCATAAATTGAATGCAACAAAAACTTCTTAAGATTTTCTTCTTCAAATAATTTAAAAAAAAAGCTGACAGGGACGATAGGGTTTCATATTCGACCCAAGAAGTGGTTCCATCACACCTAACAACTTATGTACACAACTACAAACCCATTAAATCCAAATTCCCTAAAAATAAAAATTATAAATGTTAAACAATAGATGGATTTAAACTATAATCTAAAATTTTGCAGACACATAAAACAAAAGGAAACAACAAGAAAATATAAATAAGGGATATGCCACATAGTTGCACCCATCATTTCCTTTATATGGCTTGGAGCGTTCTATTCTTCTAAGAAATTGAAGGTTGTTGAGTGGATTTTTCATTTTGTTGTTGATGCTATGGGTTCCTGTCTTTGTGCTCATTACTTGACAAACACGATGTTCAAGCCTACCTTCAAAGCTCTTGAAGTAGAGATAGTGGGAAAAGTATTAGATTCTAGCAGGCATATCTTGCGCCAAAAATGATATTCACATAGATTTCACCAGAGAAATAAGAGAAGAATAATTGAAGAACAATATGAGAAATCTTCTATTTTCTATATTCAATAATACAATGGTGTTACAATAAATATAATTCCAATCATGTGGATAGGATTTGAATATACCAACTAAATGTGACTGAATGACTAACTAGAAGTGTCTTAAATCACTATTATAGCTCACTATTCTAACTCCACATGTCTAATTCAGTTGATAATAAGCTAAAACTAGTTAAACCAGTTAAACTGATGAGGTAGGTGAGAGAAGGTGCCTACTCCCATGCAGACATGCAAAACTGGTGCTAACCAAACTGAAATACTTCTAACTGAATGTAACTGGAGATTAACTTAGCATAACTACTTAACTACCACAACCAACTGATGGAGGCTGCTGGTGGAACTCATAGTGGATCCTAAAATGTAGGGATTGGTCTCAGAGGCACATCATCTCACTCATGCACATGCATTAAGTGGAATATAACCCATCTAGGTGTTCCCCACACTCTAGTGGTTGGTGTCGGTGGACCCAGTGCCACTGGCAGACCCAAAGGCTTTGGTGGACCCAATGGCACCAAATTTATGTAAATGACTCCTAAGTTAGGCATGATGATCTAATAGACTATAAATGGAAAAGTAGAAAAGGGGAGAATTAATAATAATCCTAACACCCACCTTTAATCCTAACTTTGTATGGAGTGGGCCTTGGTAACTAAGACCAAAGGTCACCCATTACAATCTAAAATGAAAATTTTTATTTGTCCATGAAAAATTGAGGGAAAAGGAAAAACCAGATCGAGAAAATCCTTCCTAAAAAATGGACATGGCATAGAATTTAAATGAATATATTCACTCTATCTTTGTTCTTAACTTGAATAATCTAGATGTACTTCTTCTTGGTGAAAAACTTTCTATATTTGTTTTAGATTCCTTGATCATGTATTGGATTTTCAATGATGTGTAGACAAAAAGCATGAGGAGAAGCCCCTTGTAGCTCATCTTCTGGTGATGAAGAAGAATCATGTGAGTGAAAATTGATGTGAGAACATAAAATATCAGATATGAATATAAAATCAGAGATGGAAAAGAGATATTTGAAATCATCTCTTAACCAAAGAACATCAATGAAATCGACAGGCACAATTTCTAGTGTAGTTGTATAATGGTGAACCCGATGATGAACCTTTTTCCCAAACTGATGTAAAACCTTTATAATTATGTAATAGAGCTTATGAGGATCTGATATATCAAAAATTAATTCATATGGAAAATAAATAAACCAATGTATAGTGGCTCCATAATCTGGTTGAGTTACAGTAGGAAAACTAAGTTCAACTAGTCTACATTGACAATTGGGCAAATCTGGTGAGCATAAGGATCTAAAATTCGACCTAATAAAGGTTATATCAGACCCAAATGTTTTTAGAAACATCCCACTTACATTAAATTATAAGGAAAACCAACCAATTATATAAAACAAATACATGATAAAAACTTTCACTAGTGATACAGTATAGGAACCCATGCAATTGTCTAGTTTACCAACTGAGGACTTTGGGAGTTGTAGGGTCTTATGAGTATCAAATGGAAGGTAAATAGGTGTCATAAGATTATTATCAGCCTTAAAATAATATTCTAAATCATATAAATAATAATCTAAATGGATTTTTAAGGATTCAAATGAAGACAAGTCAGAAACTAGTGGTAAAAAACTAGTATTGAGAGGAGATGGCTCTGGGAGACTAATAGGTATTTTTTCAAGGGGAGGAAAAGAGATTTATGATTATAATATATAAGAATTATTATTAAACTAATATAAATAATAAACACACTTTATTCTAGCAATGAATGTATGATCATCATTACCTTTGAATTTCATAGTGTTACAATGCCCCTAGGGATTAACCGATTTTTCCCTTCTTGCAAAGTCTAGAACATCAATGTTGTTTCTTTTGAGAAACTAAGTTATGATGCCCATTTTATTCTTAAATAAATATTTTTCATTATGAGAATATTTTTTGCAATAGGTACACTGTGATATTCCCTTCTTGTTTCCATTCTTCTTGAAATTCAAGCCTTCGTCAGTAGAGTTAGAAGCTTCATCTTCGGAGCATGAATTTGTATTTTTATCCTTCACTTTTATATTTCCTTTGGAATTTAGTTTATTTCCTCCAAGAGAAGAAAGCACATGATCCTTTGAGTTTTTGAGAGTCCCCATTTGAATCAGCTTAACTATCTCTTGTGTGAGAGAATATATGAATGCATCTAAGGATGGCATCCTCCAATTCCGAACTACAAGCTTAGTAGCATAGAATGTTGACATAAAAACTAAGTATTCCAGACCCAGATTTGATATAATGGAGAGGATTAACTAATATTATTCCTTCGTAATACCATAATTCTCGAGAAAAATTACTAGTGACTTAAGCTTGGTGTTGAATTCCTCAATGTTTTTGATTTCACTTGGTCTCAATGAGACCAACTCATTCTCCAATTGATGTCCTATAATATCATCTTGTTTTATGAAGAGGGATTCATTAAGTCTGATCCACACTTCATTATGGCCTTTCAATCCATCAAGGTGAAAAATAAGTTCAGGAGAGAGAGAGAGAGAGAGAGAGAGAGAGAGAGAGAGAGAGAGAGAGAGAGAGAGAGAAAGCCATAAGCTTCATCCTTCATGTTNTTCATCCTTCATGTTATGCCTCCTTGCTTTCTCAACAATTGCATTAGGCTCTATTTCTAAGGCCATAGAAAATCTGTAGAGACCTTTTCTATGCAATAGTATCTCAATATTGACTTATTATTCATAATAATTAAATGAATTCAAGGTTACTATCTTAGATAGATCCATGCTCTACTGCTAGTGAGAGAACTCAATACCTACACAAAACTAGAAAAACAATTTTTGTTTAGCCTGAATAGGATTTGATACCATATTAGATTCTAGCAAGAATACCTTGGGACAAAAATGTTCTTCACATATATTGCAAAAGAGAAATAAGAGAGGAATAATTGAAGAAAAATATGACAAATCTTCCATTTTATATATTCAGCAATACAATGGTGTTACAATAAATAGAATTCCAATCATGTGGATAGGATTCGAATATACCAACCAAACCTGACTGATTCACTAACTAAAAGTGTCTTAAATCGCTATTGGAGCTAACTGGTATAACTCCACATGTCTAATTTAGTTGATAATCAGTTAAAACTAGTTAAACTAGTTAAACTAATGAGGTAGGTGAGAAAATGCGCCTACTACCATGCAACGATGCAAAACTGGTGCTAACTGAACTGAAAGAAATATAACTGAATGTAACTGGATATTAACTTAGCATAACTACTTACCTACCACAACCAACTGATGGAGGACAATGGTGGCACTCATAGTGGCTCCTAAAATGTAGGTATTGGTCTCAAAGGCATATCAGCTCATGCATGTGTTGATCCTCTATTTGTTATCATTTTTGGAAGGTAAATTATTCATTTAAATACACATTTCATCATATTTTGTATTTTTTATGTCACACAGATTATTATTCAACTTCAGGTATGAGTGTTTTTGAGGTTTTTATTAAACTATTTTATTATTATCATTTTTATGGTTTAATCAATTAAAAATAGCATTATTAAAGTATACTTAATGTATTAATTAGTTTGTATACTTGTTTACAGGTCTTATAATCATTTTGGGCCAAGTTAATATGAAAAACACATTCAGCCTTCTTTTCACACAGCATGTCCAGCTCGGTGTCCAGCTCGTCATTTAGCCCGTTGCGTTAAACTCGCTGGTGGTTTGCCAGATCTTGAAATTTGTTGCTGAAGACTCTAGAAATGAATCACACTAGAAAATAGACACTTCATTCACCCTAGATCGATGCCCAATGCATCAAGCTCACATCCCATCCTTTTGTTTAGCACTCCGTCCAGGTCGCCCATCAAACTGCGCGCTACTGAGAATTAATTCCAGCCATTTAAAACAAAAAACATCTGCCAAAGAACTGTTATCTGGGCATCTGGGTGAGGAATTTGTGTTCTAGAATTTTCACCAACCTGTTTTCTCCTTCACTTTCCACCACATCAACCATCCACGCATTGGATTGATGCATTCAACTCATGCCCTAGAAGGATCGCTCGTGGCCTCCTCTGCTTGACTCCAAACTACCACCAATCTACACGTTTAAAGATTAAAATCACCTGCGTTCTAGAATACCAACCATGTACACTTCCTTGGCTCACCACCATTCCATGTTCACACTAAAGAAGGAGTCGTGTGCCACCTCTACAGATCGTTGCACTAGAGAAGGAACCTGTGTGTATGTTGTCCAGTGAAAAGAAGTAGACTTGTGTTGAAGAAGGAAAATGTTTATGCATTGGACTATGATCAGTTAAAATCCATTATAGTTGAATAAATTTAGAGAGCATTCGACCACTAAAGGGTCATCTTTCTCATCCTTGTAAATAATTATCTAAAGCATCCTCTGTGAGAGAGCTCAGTTAGCTAGAAAATCAATTAGAAGAGTTAAGAGAAGAGTTCTTGCTGTAATTTACTCTTGAACTTTGTATTTTTGTTCCACCATCTAAATAAAGAGTTGTATGCATTGTTGTTGAAGATTTCATTTAAGTATAAGTTATCCAGGCATCACCCTTGATTGCTGAGAGGGCCCCTCATCAACCAGAGGTTCATTTTCTTTGTTTTTCTTAGTTTCTTTTCTATTTTAGCTAGTCTAGTTTAATTTCTAGTTTGTTTCCATTAGATTATAGTAAATGCTATCTTATTTGTTTTCTGCAATACATTAACTTAGTTTTATTTCAAAAATTAATTAGTTAGATGCGTGCATAGCTTGTTTTCAGTTATTTTCTTTTAGTCATTTTGTTTTTGGTTATTTTCATTTCCAACATTACTTCCAGTCTTTGTTTTCAAGAATATAGAATAAGCTTTTTTCATGAATTTAGAATAGATTCAATTCTGTTATTTCCTTTCCTATTTTTAATTTATGCAAGTTAATTTCCAGTTGATTTATTAGTTTAATATGCAAATGATTCATTTTGTTCATGAATTAGTTTAAGGTTAATTTGCTATTAAATAGGTTTATTTATTGTTCCAATGCATTAGAATTACATCTGCATGGCTTCAACTGAAGATTAGTTCATTTATGTTAGTTTTTACCCTTTTTAAAGTGCATCATGTCATTCAGACAGCCTGTTCAGTATGTTATTCAGCCACCCTTTCAGACCCACAGTTCAGTCTGTCATTCAGTCTTTAGTTCCGTTTTTAGTGTTTTTTGTGTGTTTTAAGATTGTTTTCAGTTCTGTTTTGTTGATGTTTGAATTATGCTTTGTTTGTAATAGTTAAATAATAGTTTTTGTTTAACATTTAAGTTAAATTTTAGTCGTTTTAAATTATTTATTAAAATTTTATCATTTTCCTTCTTTTACATTGAATATAGTTTAAGTTATTCTTGAGTTTTGTTTCTGATTTTGTCTTATGGTTATATGGTTTTGTGTCTATTCCTTTTGAATTTATTTATTTGTTTACATGTGAGATATAGTGTTTTCCATAGTATGTTTTTAGGTTGTCTTTTTATGATTGTGTTATTGTTGAAAGAACTTGTAGGACAGAACCTAAAGATATTTCTTTATTAAGTTTTCTTCTTGCTTCTTTTATTTAAGTTTTCTTTATTAAGTTTTCTACTTGCTTCTTTTTAAGTTTTCCTTATTAAGTTTTATCTATTAAGTTTTCTAGTTGCTTATAAGTTAAGTCTTCCTTGCACTTTAGTTTTTCGTTTCAATAAGTAAGTTGTTGATTATATCTTTTTCAGTCCAAAGTTATAAAATAGATTATTTATTTAGTTAATATTTTATCTCAGTTTAGTTCCCTTAATTTCATTTTTAGGAAGTTTGACTCAGTTTTTCATTTTGAAAGATCTTTCGATCTTTTGTTTGTTAAAATATTTACACGACACTCTCTACCTTCTCATATATTTTGTGTCAACTCTAAGTTTACCAACCCCGATTGATAATTAAAGAATAGGTGGATTAGTTTAGACATTATAACACCCAACAATTTTGGCACCGTTGTCGGGGAGTTGTTCTATAAGGTAGAGTAGAATTCTTTATCAATTTTAGTAATAGGTTGGTAGCGGGGGAGCGGTAAGATGAGAGGTAAAAACCTGCGCATCGGTTATAACAGGTGCCCCCAAATCCAACAATAGTAGTAGCATAGGTTTTATTTAGTTTAAAAGTCTTTCATGAGTAGAATTAGAGATCCTCAGGGTAGATTTATCAATACTAGAGAAGTTATTGAAGTCTCTATTAACTACCGTAGGGGATGTAATTCCCCAACTACTAACCCACTAGAAAGGTATCGAAAGACACCTATAGGAAGTAGTTCTACCTTGAAACCTCAAGAAATTCCTTTAGAATATCTTACTGGAGAAGCCATAGAAGGAGAAGGAACCTTGGCAGAAGGTCCAAAGGACCCTGTTCCTGAGGAATTTCAAGAAGATCAGCCATTAGAAACCCCTAGCCCTCCACTAGTTTCAAATCCAATTAACAAAACTTTTTCACTAGTAGGAGATTCGAATTTTGTTGACTTTGTTGATCCTGCTCAAGTAAAATCTCTCTTTGGAACCTCAGTAGATCCAGTTATTTCGTAAATTGAAAATTCTATAGTAGAACCTACTATCCCTCTAGGATTCATTAAAAACACAGTTGATCAGAGGAAGATCTCTCCCGAAAAAGAACGTTGGGACGCCTCCTTATCACCTCGAAAGGATCCTCCTAGGTATATTTACGTTAAGAATCTAGCTTATATGGAGAGACGAGGAGAAAATGAAGATCACGATGAAGTTAGAAATGAAGAAGGAGAAGGGGAAAATCGAATTGAGGCTACCTTTGGGTTCCCTATCCTAGATACAATGCAGGATGTAACTATGGAAAACATCCCTCCTTCCTCCTTGCCTACTTTCTATGGAAAAAGTAATGAGGACTCAGACGCATTCCTGTTCAAGTTCGATATCCTTTGTAGGATTTACAATTATCTAAAAGATGCTCACAAACTAAAACTCTTTCTCGCTACACTCAAGGATTCTGCCTTGAGATGGTTCATGGGATTAGGAGAATCCACTATCAGTACTTGGGATGATATGAAAACCTCATTCTTACGAAAATATCAAGAATATTGCAAACCTAAGGACTCTCGACATGACATATTCAAGATACAACAACTTGAAGATGATAGCCTGGAATATTATCTCAAGAGGTTCATTTATACATTACATGAGTCTAAATACAATGACCTCCAAGAATATGCAGTACGTACACTTTTCCTTAAGGGAATCTCTAAGGACTTGTTAGAGAGTCTTAATCTCATGGAAAATGGCGATATTTCTCATAAAAATTTTGCACGGATCGATGAGATGTATAAAAATTATTGTAGAAGTAGGGGGAAAGTTGCAAAAAAAAATTTGAGAGCCTTTTACTAAGAATATAAGAGGAAACGTTCCTAGTTCAAGAAAAGTTACAAGAGTAGAGTTAGGAAACCTATTGGATAATTTTAAGACTGATATCTTAGGAGCAATGGGTTCCCAACTAGATGCTTTAGCAGCCAATAAAAGGCAGGATGAAGAACGAGCAACAATGAGTATCTTTTGTCCAAGATGTAGAACTAAACATCCCCAAAGGGAATGTCCATTAAATAGTATCTATGTAAGTCACATCTATACAAAAGAGCACCCAACAGATAACTTCCCATCCTTTCCTAGATTGCAATCCATCTATAAGAGTGGGGATGTAGCTAAAACATCTAGGAGGCCTCCTTTTCAACCTAGGGACCGACTAGCATATCCAAACTTTTCACCACAACCTCTACCCTATTATCCTCCATATCAACTACCTCAACAATGGAACAATTCTAGCTAGCAAAATTGGCCATCTCAATATCCTCCTCCTTAATTTCCACAACAAAAATATTGGTCACAAGGATGGGGAGGAAAACCATATCCTCAGCCACAACCTGTTCCTACACCTAATCATCCTTATCCTCAGAATCAAACAAATTTCCAACAAATACCGCTTGGATTTGTACCTCCACTTCCTTTTATCGCACAACAACCTCATCACTTTCAGAATGTGAATTCTCCTCGACAAACATTGTTACCTGCACAACCAATACCTAACCTTAACAGTAAACCAACTCAAGCTCTTAATAACATTGAGTTGCAAACTCTTCCCTCATACCTTATCTCGACTATACCTGTACATGAAATTCAATTACAATCGAGAAGAGTTGTGAATAATAAACCCATGTCATCAGTCATCATTCAGGAACCAAGCAAAGAAGAAGAAGATTCAAGTGAACCCATGAATTATGTTATTTTGGAGAATGTGACCATTCCAAAGGTTCCAGTACACAACCATCCTCCACAAGAAACTATCCAGGAGCAAATAATTCCTCCATTTCCAAAAAGATTAGTAATAGAAAAACCTATAGTTCATCCAGAGTATAACATTTTGAAAGAATTAAAGAACACATGTATTAAGATCCCTCTATTACAAGCTATCAAAGATATACCTATCTATAGTAAGGTAATAAAAGAGCTATGTATGAAATGCCCAGGAAAGAAGCAAAAGGACCCTCTTACAATTCATGTTATAGGAGAAATGTCTGAATGTATGACAAGTCAGTCCCGAATTGCAAAATATACAAATCTAGGTACCCCAATAGTGACTATAATTATAAACAACACCACCATAGAGAATACATTAATCGATTTAGGATACACTATTAACATGATGGCCACCGCAGTTTTAGAAGTTTTACAGTTAGGACAATTTCTTTGACTTACCCCTTCCATCCTAAAACTAGTTTATCGCACTACGGTTAAACCTGCTGGAGTCCTGGATGACATTGTTGTATCAATAGCTTCATGGGAATACCCTATTGAAGTTTATGGTCGTAGAATCAAAGGATACTTCTAAAGGACATCCTATTATCTTGGGAATACCATGGTTAGCTATCGAAAATTATTTTATAGGGTGTAGGGATGGAAAGATGACTATTTCCAATGGGTTGTCCACACAAAGATTTCTTTTATACCCCTTAGCACAACCAATAACTGCAAATTCATGGTGGTTAAATTGTTCTTTTTTGGATGAAGACTTTGATGATCTCTCCCTTCTTAGTGATTTTTCTTTAGCACTTCAGGAGTAGACCATTGAGAATGTATTAAACTAGTTTGTCTCTTCAACAACTTGTACAGATTTCCCCTCAGTCCTTTGCTCAACTCGATCATATTTTTGGAGATGAGTTTCAAGAGAATATGGCTCTCTCAATGTTTACAAAAAAACCATGTGTCTTCACAATTGAAGAGCATATAGGACCATATACCATACCTTGTGAGGTTGGCCCTGAACAATTCTTACATATAAATGCCAGATTAAGTGAAAACCAACAAGCACAACTACTTAAATTTCTTAAGAAACAAGCTGGAGAATTCGCATGGGAATACACCGATATGAAGGGTATACACCCCGATACCTATATTCACCATATTTATATAGATCCAAGCATATCACCTGTAAGGCAGCCATAGAGGAGGATGAATCCTACTCTAAAGGATATAGTAAAAGAAGAATTGCAAAAACACCTCATTGTTGGTTTCACTAGTAGAAAATGAGAAATTAATGACTAAAAAAATTACTAAAATCAGGCTATAAACGACTATTTTTGAGTCGGTGACTAATAGTAGCGAATTTCCACTATCTTATAGCTAGTCGTATTTCACTAGTCATTAATAGCTTGACTTAGTAGTCATTGATTTAGTCATTGATTTAGTTGTTGATAGACAATGATTTAGTCATTGATAGAAAATGCTTTAGTCATTAATAGTCAATGATTTAGTCATTGATTTAGTCATTGATAGTTAATGATTTAGTCATTGATTTAGTCATGGATTTAGTCATTGATTTAGTCACTGAGTGATTCATTGATTTAGTCACTGATTGCAACCATTAATAACCAAATATACGACTAAATAAACTACTAGATGTTAACATATTGTTTACTAAGCTAAATACGACTAAGATACGTGAAATTAGCTACTAATAGTCGTATATATGCGAATTTAGTCATTTTTGTAGTCACAAATTTATGATAGGGCATGGAGGAATCGAACCACCATCCTCCTACCTATAATTAGGGAGGTGCTCTACCATTGAGCTAGCACCCTTTAAGAAGTTGTTATTACTTGAAAATGATGATATTCAAACAAATTTATGATAGATATCAATTTACAAGCTACATAATTATTACTATTACAACTTACCAGTAACTAGTATTTATGATAAACTAATTCCTGAGAGCTATGTACAATTTTCCCTGTAACTAAAGCTAATAAAAATACTACAAATACTCTTACCAAAGAGATTTAGTGATGAGTACCTCTTCCCATTCTTCATCTCTATCATTCTCATAGTCCAAAGAAGAGTCCTTCCTGAAAGGATTTCGAAGCCCAATGCCATCACTGCATCAAAAACAAAGAGTCAGAAACAAAACTTTCCCTCTTGTCTACTGCAATAGTAAGAATCCATGAGCTTCAAGGTGTTTCAGATGTTCCTCATCATGGGCTATCTAAATTAAAACACAACCTATTGCTTTGATAATTATTAAACTTAAAATTATGCAAAGTATATTCACCTTTTCTTTGACAAGGTTCCATAATAAGCAGGTCTATGGTTGTGATCAAACTGCAAAAGGTTTCTTCTCTTATTGTGAATCCTATTTTAGCTTTAAATCAAGTGATAAACATTCTAAGAGCCAGGCAGATTTAGAAACTTATTGCTAATGGAGACTCGACGACTATCATTTGCAAAATTAGAAACTTGACTCCCTATGCACTGTAATGTCTTGCAAAAATGATCTCTAGACCGAGAATTCAAAGAATTTCAAGTATTTTGACTTGGGGAATTGCAAGTATTGCAAGTATTTAGCATTGAATCATTTACTGTTTCAAAGGTACCATTTTGTATGGAGGAGTTATGCTTTGTGAATCATTATTCCTTGGCTATAAGGGCACCTGATAGTGGATTCAATAATTAAAGAGTCATGTTGCATATATAAAGAGAAATACCCTACTCCTACAACATTGCGTCTTTAGAGAAACATTTAAAGGGTTGTATATTTGGCTTCTAGGTGATAATACCAGTTATTTGAAAGGCAGGACAACTGGTTAAGCATGAATTAAACTTGAAAAACTTGCAAACTATTAGGTATAAGAAAATATATATCATCTCTGTGTTGAGATGTACACGATCTGAAACAGCTTCCATGATGATTGGACAATAGTTCACAGAGAGAAATAACCATTGATAAGAACTGAACTTTCCTTAGAATGTATAGTCACCTAAAATAAGACTACACTAAAATTTAGATTCTAGTAAACTCTTGAGATTGACTAAACCTATTGAAGAGGCTAGAGAGACTGGTATTCTACAGTGTTCTTATAATGCGCAATTGCATAAAGGCATATTCTTATCAAGATTTATGACTTTCAAAATGAAGGAATTTACTTGACCATGAAATGCACATTTATGATGAAGCAAAGGATAGAGAAAATCATGATGAGGTTCATATTCCCCATTTGAACTGCCTACAAGAGACTATTTATTCGTAAGGGTAATAAAGCATGTCTCCATCCTGCTTGAGTGGAATGTGAAAGTGCCCTGCCCTGATTATCTGATTATGAATTAGTTTTAAGTTCCAATTCCCTTCAGGCTCTATGGCATGTTTATGCCTTCCACTCTGACTCCCCATGTGGGATGCATTGCTTCTTCAATGGAATATAAGAGCCTCACTAAGACCTGCGTCTCATATTTTGTTGTGAAGTTATATTTACAAGTACAAAGTTCAAGGTTCATGAAGAATTGTTCCAAACCTACCATTAGTACAGCATTATAACATAAGGTATGTTTATGTGGGAGGATAGAGGCAGGGTAGAGTAGACAGTAAGAGTAAGAGAGGGTATGACCTCCCCAATTACATTGTTTACTTGCCAAGTCGAAGAAGTTCACTGCAGAAGTCAACTTCGGCACTATGGACATTGAAGAACTCAGAGCAAGGGATATGGCTTCCAGTCCAACAAGAAGAGGAAGAGAAAGCAGCCACCACCGCACCCACTCTCATCTGGGAAATTTATTTCCACAAATAATTTGTTTGACAGAAATGGGATAGAACTACAAGTTTATAGTGCACTATCAGTTCCATTATGTGGCCATAAGGAAAATGATGTCTTCTTATCCAGTTTACAAGATCTACATCCTTCTATTAGATCTTCTGCAACAGAAGAGAAAAATGATAACCTTGTGATTAGATTCTCTGATGGAGATAGTGACAATGAGGGTGAAGAAAAGAGCTGGAGAGTGGATTGAAGTGAGAAATATGGATCATCAAGGAAAAATACAAGTGGGACTTCCTTCAAAGTAGGGCGCTCCTCTAGGTAGGTGATCTTTGACCCCTTTTCCATAGAAAAAGGCATAAACCCCCTTATAATATCCTCAAAATAGGGTCTTCTTTCCTAGTTACATATGCAAAATAGTGATTAGGGTACACATTCCTTTTCCTCAAAGCTAGCGCTCCTAAATTAGGTTATTAGCCATCTCTTACCTTTTTTCATGCAAGGAATGTGGCTTGGTCCCACATATCACTTATTCAAGAAGGGCACTCTTCATACTCTCCTTGTTTTGAGGTGTGAAGATAGTATTAGGACATCCTCCAGATTAGAACTCCTCCAAATATGTAGCCAATGACTCAGGTAATGTGTGACCTAGCCCATAACTGTCTTCATTATCCCAACACTCCTCCAAAGGATGATATGCCTTCAAATATGTGAAAAATCCTAAAATCTCCTGATTTCACAGGTGACATGGACATGGACCATGGGACCCCCTGAAATGGAGCCATCTCCAAGTGTATGCTATCTAGCATCAAAATAATCTTTATGCCTTTCAGGAAATAACAGTATCTAAGCAATCACTAAGCCCAAATCAGAATATAATAGCAACTCTATAGCATGCATTATAATCTGTTATCACAGCAACACCACCACTAATGCTGATAAATTTCTTAACCTCTGATATAAGCAAAAACAAGCACTTTCCTTGATCAAATTTAAGAATAATATATTTTCAAAAGTAAAGAGATGTCCAAACCTGCTCACATTTTCCCACATTCTCTCTCTCTCCATTATATCCCTATAATTATAAGCCAAGTAAAGTCAATAAAACAAAGAGTAAATCAGGAATCAAATGGGAAATATTATGGCAAACTACAGAAAAAAGGATTATTTGTTGTTGCTCCTTTATAGGATTAAGTACAGAAGCCCATCAGTCAGATATTTAATTGGAAAAAGTCTAAGATGCAGAGGCATCCATGTATCTAACGGTGAGACACACAGCATACCATAAAATAAAAGGATTCTTGCAACAAATTTTCTGAATGGTGCCTACCTTGAGGAGATCCATTTCTTCTTTTGTGGGGAAAAACTTTATGAGGTTTTCTACCTGATCAATATCTAAAACTATGTCATCCAAAGCTAGTACTACACTCTGCAACCACAACACAACAATGAAAGATAATTGACAAAATAGAAAGGGAAAAGATTTGCATATTGCTTTATGGATTTAACCCTTACATTTTTTCCAAGTAAACTCATTCATATAACCTACTTGGAATTCAGAACTACAAAATCATAAAAATAAAATAGTGGAATAGAACTTAGAAAATAATAGCCTAACAAACTACGTTGACAGTAAGGAACTACTAGATGGAAAGTTCCTATTCAAACAAATAAGACATTTAAACATTCCCCTCTCAGGTTGAGCAAAAAATTAAAATACATTGATGTTGACAACTTATGAATTCAAGCTGCCCAAAGATCATGCAATTATGAAAGAAAATAATGCTAACATGGAAAAAAACAAACATGCAGATTCAGGTATGAAATATCAAAGACAAAAAGAAATTTCTAATTTTTTGCTAATATTACAAGTTACATGCTTATGCTTCCAACAGTCAACTAGTAAAAAAAATATTGATTATAATCATAGAGAAGATTTCCAGGTTAAGATTCAATTGTCATTGTCAGCTATAAAACGATTACCAAATTACAAGCTACCCATTATCAAACCTTAAATAAACATAATTGTAACATGTATTCCATCACAGTGTTAAATCACTTACCATTACATCTGGTAATGGCATTTTGACATTGGTAAGCATAATTTTGCGGTTATTAGCCCTTCTTAAATCAATCTACACACATCCATTATAACAAACTTTCTTATAACCTTAAAATAATACAAATGCTTTTAATGTAAATTTATCCTGTCATGTCAGACCACAAATACTATCAAAGCAAAGATTTCAACCTGTATAAATATCACAAAAGTCTTCTAAAATAATATGTTTGCATTTCAAGTTGTGGAACTCCTCTCCTTGTTTATAGTGCTCAGGATTCTAATGAGTTCCTTGACCATGATGACTTTGATGCACTTGTGCAACCTATAGGAAAATTTATAATTATGTGAAGGACTTGGGAGTTGGAACCAATAACACCAGGGTGTGTGTATTTAAATCTCTCTAATATTCACTAACTTTAAAATACTAATTTCAGCAATTGAAGACTGATAGCTACAAATCAATAAGTGTCTGGAATACATTACTATCACTTTTATGGATAGATTGATTTGTTTCTTAAATGAATTTATCCATGAACTAAAACTTTTGCCAATGCCATACCATGCACACATCTCATAATCTAGCTATTTTTCTGTCCAAGGCACATGAATTTTTACCATAAATGTTTTCCAACAAAACATGTTTTAGAAGTCCAAACTTTTATAGGTTAAGCATTTTACAAAAATAGAATCATGGACAGGTCACAGAATCATCAACTTCTAAAATATGGTTTAATTCCCCATTTAACCTAGCACTTTTAGGGAACAAGCTTTAGACATGTATTGATCTTCAATCATCATTATCTCACTCATTTAATCAACATATAACATTAAACTATACAAAAAGAGAAAGAAAAAAATGATTATGTATGCATACATGTTTATGCACGTAGGTGGTCAAGTGTGTGTATCCTCTATAAGAGAGGAAAGATGTCTCTATAGATGTGTCCATGAAAATTTTTTATATTGTTACCGAGGCTATATAATATTATAAGTTGGTGTGCTTTACTGAAGCTTCAGTAATAGATAATCACTGAAAACCAAAAATTATTAAAAAGAGAAGGGGAAAAGTTAATTAGGTCAAAAAGGAGCAAGCAAAATGGAAAGAATTGCAGTATTTCCAATCAATTGGACAATGCCACCTTGGATGTATCTTCTCATCAAGAGAGAAAAGATATTAAACACACTCAGATTCAAGGGATACCAAATTTTTTATTACATGAAAATAAGAAAGAAAATGTGGAGGAACAATTCATTGAGCCTTATGAGGATTGTGTTGTTGTGGAGGAATTAAGTGGAGTCTCAGGAAAAGGTGCCCATGAGGCTATTATAGGAGCGACAATGAGAGGAACCCCATAATCTTTGTTAGATGAGAGTAATCAGACACATTCATTTGTTTCACCTGAGCATACTATTTTGGCAGACATCGAGGAAATGCCAGATTTGATATTTGATGTAAGCAAGGAATACAGTGTACAATGTTCAAACAATCTGGCTTGCAAGTAATTCTTTTTTCTAATTTATAAGTTAGTGTTGAAGCTGGGAAAAAATCCCCTTGGGAAATTTACCTGTGCCTGTTTTGGTCCCATTAAACATCCATCCACTCTTGCATCATGAGCAAACCTAACTACATAATTCTCAATTGAAGTTTGTACGTGGTGGCCAATTTCAAGGCTACAACATGCAGGTAATCCTTGTAATGTTGATATAGGATGAGTTTCCACAGTAATTTTACATTTATAATGTTCATTTTTTCCATGGTTTCATTTCTATTCCTTTTTATCATTGGTACGAGATAAAAATATATATCCATAGAGATAAATATATACACGACCCAATATTATGTGAGAATGGTATTTTTTTTTTACTTGTAATTGATTTTGTGATTAACAACAATGCATGCCTTTGAAGCATTTTCTATAGCAATATATGAATGCATGGTATCACCGTGAAAACAGAATATGAGATTTTGTCTTTCCAGGAAATTCCTTACAATGGGTAAATTTCCTTTCAAGGGCACAAAAGGTGATTTAATTTTATTGATCATAATATCTATTAATATGGAGTCGCCAGATAGGGATACACTATACAATCAAGGTATACATACACTTTTCCTAAGGACTTTTGTTGTTCCTTGTGATCTATTTCTTGGGGATATTATATATTCCATAGAGTCTTGATACAAACTTAAACTATAACCTAATTCACCCAATAGTCTCGAACCTCTTCCCTACACTACTCCCTAGCCTACCCTAAGTGACTGCTTAACCTGCAACCTAGCTACAAACCTTAGGATAGACCCTTACACAACCCTAGTTCCCAAAACTAAACCCTATCCTCTGTCCTACCCTTAGGCATGTCAAGGAAACATTTATTTCCTAACAGCCCTGAATAACCTAGATACTAAGCCCTAGTTACTAATTCATAAACTAAAATACCTTGTACCCTTTTCTTTGTCCTTGTCCATACCTTGGCCTATGAGAAAGGATCGCTAATAGTCCAGATCAGAGAAATAAAAGTCTCATTCAGACTTGAGGCCTTCCCCTTTCACTATCTAGACTTGGACCTTTACCCAGACCTCATCCTAAATTTCTTGGCCCTCCTCTAAAAACACCCAACATTCCTCCATTTTTTGGGTGTTGTCTATTTAGGATAGTCATAAATATGCTTCCTAAACCCCCTCCTAATTATATACAAACTAAATCTCAGACCCCCATTGTTCTTGAAACTATTTAAAACAGTCCTATGCGCTTCAGTCTAAGTTTAACAAGAAACATATCCCTGATGGGACCCTACATAAACTCATATTCAGGATGTCCATGATGCACCTAGGTCATAGCTGTTATAACATGTAATTAGCAGGCCTTGAAGGTTAGTTGCGTTCTAGTCATAAATCCTAACATTGGGATAGTCTTGTCTCAGATTTCAAGAAGCACCTAGCAACACATATTGTCGATGTCCTACAAGTTACTCACAGTCCACAAATAAATAAGGCCACAACACTCTTATTCATACTTTCACTTGTTTATCACATTTTTTATTTAAGATACAAATAATAGTTGTTTATTGACATACTGTGGTTACTACTGGAGATTGCATTTCTCATAAAAAGTGTCACAACTCTGTCATAGTGGATTGTAAGTGTTTAGAAGTTGATAACAATTGGTGCTTGATTAATTTGTCACATATTGGTAATCATTTAAGGATTGGGGTTACATTTCTATCATATATCAATTGGTATTGTATTTTTTCCACACATTGTTTTCATAGTAGTAAACATACTTTGCAACAATTTAGATTTGCTAAGTAACATTTAATATATTCATTGTTGTATCTTTATGGATACTATTTTCTCAATTGAATTTGTCCTTAGATTCCTTGGAGTATTACTATGTGAATGTGCACTTGCAAGCACTTTCACCCTTTCACTTTTTCATACAACTAGTTCTTGATCAGTCTAAATATTATTGATATACTTTTTCCACTACTGGAAACTATCAAAGTTTTGAGTTTGCATTGATTATTGGAATACATATAGAGTGCTACTATGGCAAGCAAATTATCTATTATGGGATCTAAGTTCAACAAGCTAAGCACAGTCTATACTAGTTGAGTTTCTTCCATTTTAATGAGAGTGGTGTCCCTAAGTGGGCATAAATCACTGACCTAAATGGAAGATAAATTGATGTTGAAATAGATTTTATGCTTCTCACACAATTTAGAGTTTCTGCTTCTCACACAATTTAGTGTGTCCTAGCATAAAATGGCATCACAACTTTCAATTACCTAGACAATTGCTCCACCGTCAATAATTTTTTGTACTTGTTGACAATTTCTTTTCTTGCAAGAGGCATTTTATGTTTGTGATCAAAAAGTAATCAAGGTGAGTTATCTATTTGGTTCTCAAATTTTCCAACTTTATATGTAGGCTTCCTATTTATGTTGCTCCTCAATTTAGTTGTATACAAAATTTTCCCTTCCTATCTAATTAGAGGGTGGATAATACATCGCTACTGCAAATAGACACAATGTGGTGTTATTTCATGCAGCATGACATATCCTGTTTGGATGTGGCTAGAATGCGGTTAAAAGAGGCCTACAAAGGGCTTGAACATTGCTATGGTGCAAATATGGAGAGATCTATGGTTATACAAGGGGGATTTTGTCCAGAAATTGCCACGTAAACTCTCTTTCAAGCTTGATCCTATCCCAAAGGAATATGTTCATATGGATCATTTGTTTTGGTAGAGTTTACTAGAGATTTATTCTAAACGTCAGCTAGCTTATGGTTTTCGGATTCTAGGAGTTTAAATTTGTTCACCTTACAGCTAGGAACCATGTCATATTGAGACTATACTTTGAACATGCCATATATGTTATGAGTGGACCTAAATGTTGTTAGTATAGATTTGTTCTTTTCCACATTTGGATTTCATTAGAAGGTGTCCTTCATAGATTTAATTGCTAAATAATAATGATTGGACAGATACACATGAATGGAGCTTCTGGAAGGTGTTGTGGCTTACCAAACAGGATTATTGGAAGAGTCTTGCAAAGCACTGACAACAGCTCAAGCCAAATATCAGCAGGTATTTAGTCCAAACTTTGAATTTATGTTAACAGTGAAATTCATTTTATTTGTGGACTATGTTGTTTAATTGCAAAATTTTCCTTGTAGATTTCATTCATAATTATCTTTTATTCTTACAAATATTCAGTTAATTATAATGGCACTTCTATGTTGACTATGCTGACTTTGTCTATTTTTGTGGACAGCTTCAAGTATCAGTTGAATCTTTGTCAACACTTCTCAATATAGGTTTTACAACAAAGCAGTCAAGAAGGGCTTTAAGAATGTATGGCCAAGATATTCAACGTGCAGTAGAGTTTTCCATTGAAGAAAGAGAAAGAATTGCAAAGAAAGAAGAGGAAGATAAACAATAGTACAGAAACATTAGGTGGGTACTCAATTATGGAGGAAATTAAATTTAATGACCAGGGACAGCTAAATTAAATTTAAGGAGGATTAGTTTGGAATGTCAGATAGGTATTTTGTTGTATGAGGAGTCTAGTAGCACCCATGGTCCTCTGTTTTTGGTACTGAAGACAAAGAAAACTTATAGGAAAAAGCATGTCTTTACTGATTATTTACCTGATGTTTATAAGATTATAATAAAACATTCATTTCCAGGGAGCAAAAGTCTTATGGCAGAACACCACTGGGAAAGTTTGTGGACATGACAAGTCACAAAACTTATTACCCTACTCATTACCCTACAAGAATTGGGGGTAGTACCAAAGTGACTTCTCTCAAAGCTAACCAAATTGAAGATAAGGAACCAGGGGAATCCTCCAAAATTATTAGACGTCCCTCAAGCAGCAAGTCACTATTGCCAAAGTCAGTATCAGCAATTCCTAAACTGCGTGCTTCCAGCTCATCAAAATTGAAGAAGACATGCAAGGTGCAGCCAAATTTAGGGAAGCCAAGTTCAACTCGCAATCTCTCTACTGGATTGGGTCAGATTGGGCAAGTTAGAGCGACATTGCATAAGGGAGAACCGAGCAATAACAGTAGACTTGGTCTATCTAAAATATCAAATTTGACATGGCTTCTTAAATTGAAATGCCGATGGGTGGTGTCCATGCATAGTTGAGTGGAATTAAACCAAAGTTTCAAATTCATGAAATAACACCTTAGGGGAGCCACTTGTGGAGATATTGGCCCCCATTTTGGATGAGAGCATCTTTGGCCAATTTGGTAGCATGATTGGCAAGGTGATCAACTACTGAATTGTTAATTCTTCTAACATGGACCAACTTTGAATCTCTTATCCCCTACAAGATGTCAATAATATGAAATTGAAGCTTCTCGACGATCAAATTGTCTAAACAATTTATTTTTTTGGCTTGTGTGATGACAAGGAGGGAGTCCCCAACAAGTAAGATGCTTAGAGTATTGAGGGAGACAATAAAATCTATGCCCATGAACAGAGCATATTGTTCTGCCAGATTATTAGTGGGTATTCTCAAACCCCATTCTTATGTTAGAATGGTGTTTCCTCTGGTTGACAAGTGCATTATTGATTTTCAAATTTCTACATATTTTCTAGGCTCCATAAGTATTAAGTCATTAGAGAAGCAATCAAAATAAGCTTGTATTGTTTGATACTTCCTTTGTAGTTTCCTTTAATTAGATGTCATTTGAAATGAGTAAATGGTTTGTCTATATGCCATACTTTTTTACAATCATTTTTCCTTACATTGTTTGTGCTCTTGGACCCTGAAATGACCTAATAAATAATAAAAATAAACTTTTACTATTTAATATGTTGAGTTTCATGGTTGTAGCCTATAGGTGCACACTTAATTCCTCCCATTCATGGATTTCCTGAAAAATTTATGGAAGAATTAGAATGTTACCTTTTTCTCCAAGTTGAAAGAAACAATACACTTCTGGCTCTACAAATCCCAGGATTTCCTTGACTTGCTTCATCAGATAAACACCCTGGACTAAATATGTCAATCTGTGATGCCCCTATTTGTTTTAGGTTTATTTTTAGGAGTCTTCCTAATGACATTATAGATATACTTGATAAAAGAGAAACTTCCAAGGGCAAGTAAGCTTTATCCTCTAAAAGAGTGGCATTCCAGTAATCCAGAAATCTAAGTAACTACACTGGGAACAGCCTCATGTTTTGTTATAGCTACATATTCCATATAGTTCTTCAAAACTTCCATTAGATTTGCACCATCACATCTGCCTTTGCCTCCTATTACGGATAGAGCTTCCTTCCATACCTATTTATTAAAGGGAGAGTCCATCAACATATCAATATGATGAGCTTGATTCTTAATCATTTATGTGAAGAACACAGAAGCTCGGCCCTTCAGTATATCTGAAGTTATGCTTAGAATTTTATTTGATATTTCTAACAAAAAGAATAATCTAGATTTTAGGGGTACATTCAGTTTCCACGGTGGATTTCACCACCCGCACGCTTCACCTTGCTCAATTCCCAAGAAATTGGCAATATGACCCAGACTTGTGGTATAATTCCAAATGCAGGGATTTTTTACCAAATCAGAACATCTTCAAGGCTCAGTCTGATATAATATCTTTGAAATTTTTGAATAAAGGAAGTCCACTGTCCTGTTTTATGACCATCTAATCCTAAAGTTTTTAAAACTTTCTATCCATGTTGACACATTGAGTTTTGTTTTGGTGTAGCTGTATCAACTAATGCCAATATCTTTTGTTGTCTTAGGTCCTCAATAAACTCATCTGATAACCTTTAGTTGGATGCTCACCCTTGTATCCCAGCCATGGATAAATACCTATTGTTATGTGCCTTCCATTTTGTTCTGTGCCTTCCATTTCGTGCTTTCCAATGTAGCGAGCTCCCTATGATATGAAAGACTAGAGACAGAGCCTTCCAAATAATTGAAACATTTGATGTGGGTTTGATGAACCTTCTTATCCAATCTTGCAAAGAAAGAAGTAAAATATATATTTGGTTCTCATTACATGCTGCACCAAAGAAAGAGGTAAAATATAAACTCTTAGTTGCATTCCCAAATTCATGAATATTTTTTTGTCCCCACCCTCCAAAGCCCTTGGGTTTTGGCAACAGTACATAACTTTACAATCAAGTTGACGCACAGGACATAGGAGGTGAATGTAAATGTTAAAAGGGAAACTAAACCTCTATAATGAAAGAAATTTGGGATTCATCACATGTCAATGGTCATACGACCCAATTTTGGAGATTGCCTATGACCCAATTCTGGAGATTGCCATTGCCAATTTAGATATAACAGTGATTGGCAATAGTTTCAAACATAAGAAATCAAAATAAACATCACTTCAATAGCATGAAAATTCTCAACCTCACTGTTTCTGGAATAGGAGGTTGTGCCCCATTATATGGTAAGCCCAAAGGCTATGAAGAGTGGCTGAAGAAAAACACATATTAGATTAAAATATAATCTTAGATTCTTAACATCATTACCTCAATTCACACAAATAACTAGAAAATAAATGCATCTATAATGGTATTTACTCTGCCATGAAAGGGAATGAGAGAACCTATAGTGGATGTCTTGATCTCATATTTTGGATAGAACTACATATTTTCTGAGCCATTCAGCTCTCGGGGGGGGTTACTAGAATAAATAAGGGGTAAAAAGGGATTTAAAGATAAAATTTCTACAGAAATGGGGTTCAAAGGGGTTTTAGATTGATTCCTAATGTACATGAAAGGACTTTAATAATTGTCTTTGCAAGCACATGTTTTGAGCGAATACATTTAGTAGACACCCTATGTTCGGCTCTAGTATGGTAACATACTTGTCAATAGATTAGCTTTTTCACATCCAATGAAGACAACTTGTGACATGACAATATTCTCACATACTGACATCCTTCCATTTTGCACCATAATTCGGATCATTTGTTATTTTGATATTTGTACAAGCAGAATATGAGGTTGTTTTGGATGGAGGGTTTCGAGGGAGAGGGTTTGCAGGGGAGGCTTGCGTGCTTGGGAACACGAGCCCCATGAGGGGCCTGGAAGGTACTTGAGCCCTATGCTCTTGCCCTATGGTAGGCTAGAGGCAAACCTATTAGTATTAGAGAACTGTCGAGGTTTCATTTTTGCAGCATCAGAGACTTTCTTCACCGGTATCATTTTTTCCTCTGCCCTCGATTTAGTTACTTTTTTACTATACCGATATGTTTGCCGTGATGGGGCCGGTTGAATATTTGGTTGATTATTCCATTGAACCAATGGTTGAAGGAATATTTGGTTTTAACCCCTTGCGTGGTCCTGAAGAACTAGCAGAAGACTCTAGGTGTGAATGGAACGAGCTGTTGGCTTTTAATCACCCTCCGCCGCTCATGGGGGAAATCTTCTCGCTGTCAGGGTTTATTATTTCTTCCCCTGTGGATGTTGTGCTACCAGAAGAACCCTTTTATCAACCCTCTAGGGTTTCACCTTTGTAGGAAGGTCTGTTGGGATGTCTCCTTGCGACCGGAGGCATAGGGCTATAGGATGGTTTGAGACACAATGGTTTCTTTATTGAAGGTGGTCTGGTGGGCGGAGAGATGGAGGAATCGAGGGAGGGATTTGTTGGTAGAGATATTAGGGTGCGAGAGTAGCAAGGATTCCTGATATTGACCATCACTAATCCCTTGCTCGATGGTGGAAATGAAGACAACTCCAGTTCACGTAGTAAGGGTCGGCGCAGGAGAAAATGGCCAAAAATGATGTTGATTATAAACTACACAATTGGGGAGGATATCAACTGGGAATCGATGGAAACCTTGGTTAATTTCACTCTGGTTGGGCATTTCATGGGAAAAGCGTTGTCGGTCTGGGCGTTCAATACTTGGGTGAATGACTGCTGGATGGGGGATTTGGGCATGGTGCCGAAAGTAGATGGGATAGCGCGAGGCTGGTTTTCCTTCAATTTCAAGCGTGAGGAACATTTGAATTGGGTATTAAACCGTAATTGGTCCTATGAGCAGACTCCGATTTTGATTAAGAAGTGGCACCCCATGTTCAATGCCAGCCGAGAACGTGTTGATGTGGTTCCAATGTGGGTTAGAATTCCTAGCTTGCCGCTTCCATTCTGGACCATGGAACACTTCATGCACATTGGCAACCTTCTGGGTAACTTTTTGGAGGTGAACTTCTCCTTCAATAGCACTGGATTAAAGAGGGTGGCTCGTATTTTGGTTAGTATCAACATCAAAAATGGTTTTCCAGGGGCTATGAGGATAGCTTGGAAGGACTACTCGCACCTACAAACTTTGGACTACGAGAATGTCACTTTCCGTTGTCGCCGATGTCATGAGTATGGCCACCCAAATATTGACTTCCCTCTCGCGACACATAGCAGGGACAACATAAAGAAGGAAGATAGAAACTCTGTCTCGAGTGGAGAAGGGGACATTTCTACGCCCTCATCACCACCGATCTCACCGGTGGGTCTGGATTTACCTTCTATGGAAGGCAATGTTGTGGAAGCAGAACCTCCAGGAGAGTTACAGATTGCTGCTCGTAAGCGTATGGTCAGACAACCCTTGCTGGTCGGTGCTTCGGGTACTCCTTCTTTTTCCCTTCCCTCATCTTTACATTTATTTACTAGACATTTGAATGTTTCTGGTATTGACTGGGTGGGGGGACTAAAGAAACTATCCCTTAATTCTATTGAGTTATGGCCACCCATCTCTGCTGCTATCATTGAGAATTCACCTTCTAATCTGGTTATCGAAGCCGCACTGCCTGAATCGGTTTGCTCACCAACCGAATCCTCTGACTCGGGTTATTTCCTGCGTTCTTTCACAAAAGGTGGCACCGGAGGCCTAGGAAGAAATCCGGTGGGCGCCACTAGGGGGAGGGGCTGTGTTTCACACCTAGCTAGGGCACAATCTCATGCAAAGAAGGATGTTCAAGATGGAAAACAACTTCCAATTGACAGGGCACTTAGAGCTATGAATTCCCATAAGAAGGGCCGTAGATGAAGATTCTATCTTTCAACTGTCGGGGTCTTGCCGGTCCCCATAAAAGATCGGCATTGCAACGGGTGGTTGAAATAGACCAGCCTGAGATTATTTTACTGCAGGAAATGCTGGGTGATGGTTTGGAGGTGAAGACAAAGCTTGAAATCTATTTTGGGGATTGGTGTTTTGAAACTTTGGATGTTCGAGGCCGTTCGGGTGACCTGGATATTGGTTGGAACTCTAGAAGTGTGAAGGTTCTTAATGTCTGGGGGATGGAATCGATACTCGGTATTTCTATTAAAGACCTGGATATGGTTGATAATTTTGATGTGATTAATATTTATGGTCCTTATCTAAATAGAATTCCGTTCTGGGAAACTATCACCAAACACTCATTGTTTGGGGGAGAAAATCTGATTATTGGTGGGGATCTCAATTTCTCTTTGGGTCAGGCAGAGGTCTAGGGGCCTCATGCTAGACCTGACTTACTTTCTGATTACTTTACTAGGCTCCTTATGGATAAAGGATGGCTGGACCACCACCTTGAAAAGGTTGGAGAGCTGCTCTGAAAACGTTGGAGAGCCAGAGGACTATGATTCTGCTAGAAAGAGAGGAAACACAACGGCTGAAGAGTAGGGCTACATGGCTTGAAAGCAGGGACGACAACACTAAATTTTTTCATGCTTTTCCAAAAGGCAAGAAGGCTACCAACACCATTTGGAGATTAGTAGACGATCTTGGAAACACTCAGGACACATTTGATGGTATGGCCTCCCTAGGGGTCGAACATTTCAAAAAATTGTTCAAGGCCCCTACACATACTACTCTTGTTGAAATCATCAGAACTGCGCAGATGTTTCCGAGTTTTGTGGGGCCAGAAGAAAATCAAGCCCTTATGGAGGAGGTGTCAGAGGAGGAATTAAAATGTGTGCTGCATAGTTTCCAGAAGGATAGAATTCATGGTCCAGATGGTTGGATGATTGAATTCTTTCTGGAACTCTATGACCTGCTGGGTCTGGATCTCTTACAGGTGGTGAATGACACTCGGATCACTGGTAGGATCTTGGCTTGCTTCAACTCTACCTTCATTTTACTTATCCCAAAAATGGACAACCATCTGTCACTAAATTATTTCAGACCTATCTCTCTATGTAACTGCATCTATAAGGTGGTCTCAAAAGTGATTGCCAATAGATTCAAGCGGGTACTTTTGGAACATATTTCAAAGGAACAATTTGGTTTCTTGGAAGGTAGACTTATTCATGAAGCTATTGGGGTGGCCCAGGAAGGTATACATAGTATGAAAGTAAAAAATATTAAAGGAGCCATCTTCAAAATTGACCTGGCAAAGGCATTTGACAAGGTAAGCTGGCTTTATATTCGTTTGATATTAACACACTTGGGTTTTGATATTGCATTTATCAGATGGATTATGAGCTGAATCACAATTGTCTCCTTCTTGGTTCTGATCAATGGTGCTACCTCTCCTTTCTTCCATGTGGAGCGTGGGATTCGACAGGGCTGCCCATTGTCACCACTCTTATTCCTGTTGGTGGCTGAGGGTCTCAGCCGTGCCCTTAAGGAGGCGATAAGGTTGGGAAACTTCACTGGGCTGCAACTTGCACATAATTTCAACATCTCACATTTGTGTTTTATTGATGACATCTTGATCTTCTGTTCGGGCTCTAGTAGGGACTTGCGAACATTAGATGATATCCTCAATATTTTCTCTAAAGCTACTGACATGGACATTAACGTTGGAAAATCCACTATCATACCCTTCCTCTTATCCAGGGAGGAAAAACTGATCCTTTTGGATATTTTCCCTTTTCATATTGCAGCTTTGGAGGAGGGTTTACACTACTTGGGCTTCTATATTAAACCTAATGACTACCAAAAACATGACTAGGTCTGGTTGCTGGAAAAACTTGACAGACGACTCAAATTGTGGTGCCATCAGTGGCTATTGAGGGCAAGGAGGCTCATATTGGTCAAATCTATTTTAGAAGCTATCCCGGTGTACTGGATGACATTGGCCTTGATCCCCAAGGGTATTCTAAAAAAGGCTCATCGCACCTGTTTTATTTTTCTTTGGAGCGGGAAATAAGAGGCCCAGGTGACACCATGGTTCAGGTGGGAAAATATTGCTATTCGTAAAGGATTTCGGGGATGGGGGCTCAAAAACATTTTTCTCTTTGCAAAATAGTTGGTGGAAAAAGGCAGTGGGAGAATTATACAGATGGACAACCTTTGGACCTCAATCATGATCAACAAATATATCGAACCACTCTCTTTGGAGGACTAGATCCGCAAACCCGACAAATCCCATGCCTGGGGGATCCATTTTCTGGAAAACTGTGATTAAATCCTTTAATGTTATCAGAGGTGGAATGGCTTGGAGTGTCAGTAATGGGAGAAAGCTACGCATCGGGGAAGATCCTTGGGTGGGATGTCAACAACAGCATCTACTATTGGAACCCACCATACAGGCTTTGAGGGAGGCCGGTTTATACCACCTGCACCAACTAGCGGCTCCTGTACAACTAGTACGGTGGGAACAATCTTGGATCCGGGATGAGAAACTGGGATTGGATGTACTTGTCACCAAGGATTTGGAGGGGTTTATCAGATCACTCACCAGGGATCATATTTTCCTGAGAGATCGGGAGGATGTACTAATTTGGAACTTTGCACCGGCGAGGCAATATACACTGAATGCAGGATATACCATTCTGAGTAGTCTGGGATTGAATAGAGAAGTGGCCTAGTGGTGGAAAACCCTCTGGAAAATTAAATTCCCACCCAAAAAAAAACTCTTTATGTGGTGTGTATTGGATAATATTTCCCCGACCTGGGACAATTTACAAAAGAGGAGCTTCCAAGGCCCGGGTTGGTGTACCCTATGTAAAGGAGAATCAGAAACTGTATTGCACCTCTTTCTCCATTGCCCATACACCTTGGCGGTCTGGAATGAATGTGCAAAACATATTGGCATAAAATTTGTTTTGGGGGGGGGATAACATCCTACTTGCATGGGACCAGTGGCGAAGAACTAGTCCTATTGCCTCACTGAAAGCACTACCTCTCCTTGTCATTTGGGGAATCTAGTTCGCCTGTAACAACTTAATCTTCACTGATAAATGTTGTACCCCTGCGCTTACTACCTCTTTGACCTATGGGATATTGGAAGCATTCCCACATCATATCAGAGCAAGGAATCAGAGATAGACTTTAGAGATCGAAATCGAACGGGATGCATCTTGGGCATTTTTTGATGCGGTGGCTCAAGAAAACCACTATGGTGGGGGAGCTGTTCTGTTCCTCAGGGAAGGACATAGCTTTAAGAACATGATGGGATTGGGTGAAGGAAGCAATAACTTTGTGGAGCTACTTAGTTTAAAGATGTTACTCATTTATGCAGCAAAGAAAGGGTGTCGTACTCTGGTTTGTTTTGGTGATTCTATGAATGTCATCAATTGGGTCCAAAGGACCCAGGTGTGCAGACACTTGGGATTGGAAAACATTCTCATTTCTATTGTTGAACTTATTGGTTCTCTTGATTCATTCTCTTGTAGCCATTTCTACAGGGAGAATAACAGGGAGGCGGACATGGCCTCAAAGGAGAGCCTTCTATTGATGGAAGGACATTGGAAAATCTGGGAGAAACTTGATGATACTGAACATACATACTATCATAGGCCCTTTATTGAGGGGGGAGGGGGGCGGGGGGATCATTTTATCCTTTTGGTAGTGTTTTTGTATACTTTTACTGCAGATGTAGCTCTGATCTTATAGCTCCGTATCTTGTTTGGCACTATATGCTCCATGCTATGTTTTGGTACTCTTTAGTGGACTCTTTGGACCCATCTGACCTTTTGTGGTTTTTTGATATATGCTCGGGATTGATCTCTCATCCTGATATCAGCTTCTTATGTTTATATTTTTGGACCCTTGGTGGGTACTTACTTGAATGCACTTTGATGTGTATCTGAAAAAATGTAATTTTGTTACTCGAAAGATGAAATAAAATTATGCTTTTTTTCCAAGGAAAAAAAAAAAGAATATGAGGTTATTTTCTCAGAAACCCAACATGATTGTTGGTACATATAAAAATCAGTGTTTAAAACTCGATGCCTGGATTAGAGATTCTCTAATATTTAATCATTGAAAGAAGAGAGAACATTGAATAGAAAAGATTACCAATGACAATACTCACTTCCCTTTCAAATAGTCTACAAACCCATTACAAGCCATCCAATGTAAATCTACTTGAATGCAAAGAACAAGTTTTTAGATGAAGACACTAAATAGTGGTTGACATAAATTTCTTTACACATTTCATCCCATTTCATATAATAGGATCAGTTTCATCCTTGGGAAGGTTCAAACTTCCAATTGGAATTCTTGAGAAAGACAGATTTCCACCATTTTAGTTAGTAACAACAAACAGGTAACCACTGCATATAAGCATATATATATATATATATATATGTAAAAGAAGAAAATTTATATTAAAGGAGGTCCCAATGCAGGGTGAAAACATAACCCAACAGCCATGTACTTCAGCTTGTTGAAATAACATTTTAATTTTCATTCTTTCAGATTATGGGGACCTTAGTTAAAGTCCAACAACAGTGATTTAAACCTATCTTTTTTTGTGTGCCAAATTTAGTAATCCAAATGTACATACACAAATGAATAATTTACCTGGTCAAGTGCAGGGTATATGTAATTTGCAAGTTGAATTTCCACTATTGCCCGATTTCCCTACACCAAAACACAAAAAGGTCAAAATCAGAAATCGACATTTGCATAGCATATAGTTTAAAACATTGACAGTAACCAAAATCAGTATAGAAATTGATGACTAATCATCTATGTTCATGCCTACATGTGACATACATCATGAATCACGGTGACACCTGAGGAAATTAATTAGTTTAATGAAGTAATCAAACTAGAGCATCTATATTGACATCATGAATCACTGAAAGAAGAATGTAGAGAAACATTAGAGCATCTACATTGACAACCTAGGTATGTTGTTATCCAGGAATATTGTATGTCTTGACCTTAGTGCTTAAAAGAGAAGTTTGGGTTTCCTTTGAAGGCCTGGGTATCCACTTGTAGGCATGCAGATGGATAGATGAATATGCACCATAAATTGCAAGATTTAACCCAGGGTAGTGTCCTAGCAAGTTCTAGACCTGTGAAGAGGAGAAGAAAAAGATGAGGAAATGGCTGATAGGCTCAAAGAAGCTGAAGCAGAATGGCTACAAAATGAGAACTAGGTACTTTGGTACTTTTGTATGTCAGACTTCCAGCATATAAATGTTAATATTATCACAATGAAGTCTAGCCCAAAAAATCAAATTGCAGTACTCCTTCCAAGTAGGTAAGGGGTGTGCCATGGAAAGCACCCTGCCTCCACAATGAGCTTTGAAGCCCTTTCATATTGTTCAAGGAAGGTTAGAGACTCGGCATAACTATTAGTCTGCTCTTTTTTTTTATTGTAGAAGGTAATGTAGTTTTCTATAGCCTATGCTCTTGGTGTTTGTTACTTAAATAAGTTGTTTTTCAAGGGTTATTCCCATGTATTGTTTCTACTTCTCCATGTACATATCAAAATCAACAATGCCAAGAAACAATGCACATATCAGATTTTGTGTGTGTACACCCATGCACGTGATTTTATTCCAAAATAGTTATGGCTATCAAATCAAAAGCAAGGTGGTGATTTGGAAAAGCATCAAGTTGCAACTATGTCACTTGTACTGAGGGTGATCAACCTTATTTATTATGAAAATCTTAATTGTGCCATACATCAACAACAATATTTCCTGTTGAATAAATCTCCATCTTTCACTGTGAGATCCATTCCATCAGCGTCCAAATAAATAGGGCAAACTTAAAATATAGGTATTTTCCAATAGGGCACATTGGTTCATTGGTGTGGATGACAAAGTGCCAAGTGTCCACCAGGTCTCCATTCTCACAGTGATATGCCCCACCCTTAGAGAGGAGTATTGAAGGGATGAAGCCAGCCGTATGTCTCAGGTGCAGTCGATCAGGGTGTGCTTATAGAAGTGCTTTCAAGTTTATGTTGTCATTTAATTTAGGCCTTTGCAATGTGCATTGGGGTCCAAACAATTTGACCCATCGGCCCATGGGACCTTGGTTCATGGATGAGGTTGGTAAAATATCAAGCAATCCAGTAGGGTTTCATTATTACTGTGAAATGTTCCACCCAAACAATATTAATTTCAAAGGAATAAGTATTAGGGCCGAGAGCAAGTTCTGTACAATTTCGCCAGAATAGTTACTTGTTTGACTTGTCACAAAGTCAGTGCCCTGCAGTGCAAATCCTAGAAACATTTTCAATCAAGATAATAATAAAAATAAAATGGACATTCCAAATTGATGTTAATGGTGAGAATCAATGCTAAATGCTAAACTAAACGATGGCAAACTTGGCTCCCTAGGACGCTGGATACCCAATTCCTCCAAAAACGGTTATGGTCCACCGATAGCATTGGATTTGACAGTATCCAGTCGCAAGTGAAAAAAAAATGCTTTTCAATCCAGGGATCTCTACGTGACATTTTGGAGAATGTAATAGAGTAAATTCTTGTGATATACGTTTAATAAATCCACACCTGGCTAGATTTCTTCGGATTAACTGCGGATGCTTTCCCTCCATAGCCTGCAACTCCATATTCGTAAACATGTTGTGAAGAATCCTGCTGCTTTGAATTGACCTTTGAATTCATTGTCGCTCACCACCAATGATCAAATTTGAAGGGGGCGTCTTAATTTCAATTGGAAGGTTATTTATTCTAGGAGCACATGAAAAAATGATATATTTTCAATAAAACTTATTTTGAACACATTAATTTGTCATATATATATCATTAATTTTATACTTCACTAACATAACAACTATTTTATTGTATTTTTTCGAGTTGGAGCACACTTCATTATAAAAAAAGCTACTTAGACTATGTGATAACCATATTGGGGCATCCACTCGACCTTATGCATATTGCAAGACGTCGTAACTAAATATAGTCTTAAAGAATAACTAGAACCATG
>LPNX010209975.1:183334-255564 GCA_001517045.1 Pseudotsuga menziesii
AAACATTAAAAAACAAATCCTAGATACCAAGCAAGTTAGCAATGCTAGCATAATCGGGGTTGCGGCATCAAATTATGTTGTTCAACACTTGTCGTGAAAGCATACATGTATGGGATGGAGGGGAAATGGAATCAATCCTAGGTGAATCCTTGCAACACATTGCATGTCTGAGCCTCAACAATCTGCCTTTTAAATTGAACCAAAATACCAAAAGAAGTTTACTAATGGCTATATTTGAGAAACTTCCAGGTGTGAGTATTTAAGGGCTCATGGCTCTCAAATTTGCTATGTTTTGTACCAGTCCACGATTTAGTGAATCGATAGTCATGGGTAGGAAATTTAAGTTATTTAATGAAAACAATTAATGTGCATACCTCTATGTCGAAACCGTTTTCCATGTTGTTGCAGGACTCTACCCTCCTTTTTGTCTTACCAAAAGGCATGATAATTAGGAAGAAGACCTAAAATTATAGACTTCACCTTCAAAGAATTCATTGCAATCACATTAGTAAGGAGTGATAAGAATATCACAACAATCCAATGTGTCAAATCTCAGTTGATAGTGTCAATTAAATTCTTATATGGTAAATTTAATATAATACTTACTTATAGTTGTCTCTTACTCTTTGCATCTTGACACATTTGATATTTTATGGTTGTCTTTGCGCCTTGACCTAATTGATATTATAATGCGAGGATGTGCATGCATAATAATCCTTAGTTATGACTATGAGATGAGGACTATAGAGAAGAGGGTGTAAACATAGGTAATTTTAATATGTATTTTGGTGGTGACTGTTGAGGACAATTGTTGTGAGAAACCACAAATGTATAAAAGGACGGAGGGAGATTACATCATGATCATGCCACCCATCAAATTGAAAGACTATTCTTGAGCCAACAATTGTTTTCTTAATTTTATTAATAACCATTGTGCAGGTGCTTTGGTCCAAATTTTTTTTCTAACTCATTGTTTCTCCATATCGTGTGCCCAGTGACACCTATGTACAGTTTGTGATCTTAGCTACATGCCATTATTTGTATTTGCATGACATCGAGTGTTGTTTATAGTTGTCATGAGTCCATGATATTCATGTAAGAAATGAAGTCTTATAGAGGAGGACTCATCAAACTGGCCTTTTGAATTTCATTTTGATTAAAAAAGAGTGGACATTGGTAGCAAGGTTCACATCGGTAGTAGAAACAAAGTTTTGAGCTAGTTTTGGGCCTAGTAGTAGACTACTAGTTGCTATCTGTTGTTATAGTCGTAGTCGTTGACACATTGCCACACTTTAGATTGTAGCCCCATTGGGATTCAGAGTCACATCTTGATGGCTAGTGTCTCATAGTGATCAATCATTACTGGTCATCTTGCACAGCTAACCAGTGAGTGCATGATATGAGTGAGTGAGTTATTATAATTTATCAAATTTCCAATATTTTGAATGACGATTTGAAATTTATAGCATAGGAAATTCAATATCTTGAGAAATTTATATGGATGGGTAATTTCAAATGTTTCCCTTCTTTTGAAATGTTGACATAAATTATGCCTTTCTTAATTAGAAGGGTAAATTTTAGATTTTGATTTTTTTTTGAAGGGAAATTTTAACTTTACACTTCTAGGAAGGGCTAAAACCCTTTGGAAGGGCTCGAAAGGGTTCAATTTTGAACGCTGCTTGCCACTCCTTCATGCCTACTTAATTCCAAAGAGGAACTTTCACATACCAAGCGAGTGTTTTCTATGAATTTAAGTGGCCTGTATAGTCTTATTTTCAATGAATTTCAAAGTAGATATCAAGAACTCAAGTCCTTTCCATGTATTTGTAAACTAAAACATTAATTTTTTGGGGGGGTGTAAATATAATTATTGTTGTTCTATGATAATAAAAATAATAATATTCATGGATTTGTAAACGAAAACATTAATTTTTTTTGGGGTGTAAATATAATTATTGTTGTTCTATGATAATAAAAATAATAATCATGAATTTAAATTTCCTAGTAATTAATTAGGTTTAAATTTATGTTAATCCTTCTAGTAGCTTATGATTTAGAGTCTACAACTTATCTCCGAATCACTTGAGGTGTTGATCTCTTGAGAATAATCTATGGTTTTGATTAGGTAGACCTAGTTTGCTAAAGGGATTTTTTGTGTACTTCCATTCCATTTGTGTTGAAGTTATTTCCTCATTTTCAAGAAATAATAATAATCTATTTTTAAGATCACAGTCAAGCGAGACACCAATTTTGTTATATGAGACCCCCTTATTTGTGGGACAAGGAACCTCCTCTGTGCAACTATTTAACTGTTGAAGTCTACATAGGTGTACATACCCTACCCTCCTCTATATTTGAACATGTGACCTCCTGGGAGGAAACACATGACGTTCTTAACCATTAGAACCACTCAAGCTATTACTCTAACAACTAAAGTTGGGGCTTAAATATTGATATATTCATTCATGATATTTAACTTTTCTATTTTTTTCGAATAATTATTGTGGGGAAATCCACTGGATGTGTCCCCACATTCATGAATGGCATCGATAATAAACTTATCGACATAGATTAGTGTGACTATTAACCCAAAAGGATTCAACTTACCAGCACATAACTAGACAAATGCCCAACAACATTGACGACAATCAATTGAACTAATTTTGAGTGTACAGGTTGACAACAATATTGCACTCAGCGAAGAGGCTTGATGCCAACAAATACATCCATTAACATCTGGATTTGTAGAGACCTCACTGAATGTCTCTAGTTGTGCACATTGTGAATCAGGAGGGTGGTGACGTCAGATGCAAAATTTACCTCGCCAATAATGCATAAAGGAGGTTTAAGTTGATAGTGATAAGGAGAGGTCATCACTGCATTATACATATCATATTCTGTGAGGTGAGGACTATTAGAGATTGAGGAATTGAAATATTTACCTGAAACCTCGAGATGGGGTTGGGCTTCTACCTTTATTGCATATGGATCTGAGACTGGTTCTAGGTCACCACCCCAGTTTAATTATAATTGAGTATTTGATTGGTTAAAATATTGCTCTTGGTGCTTCCATCGGTTCAATTATTATTGGATCAACTGCTACGACGTTTAAAGGAATTGATCCTGGTGAAGCTACGTCGATTGGTGCAGCTAGTTCGATGATCACAAATCATGATAGCTATATTGAAGTTAGAAAAACACCTCAGTATGGGACTTGGGACTCTTACATTGAAGGATCAACAACTATATATGATGCTTCTAGGTATCGATATGGTACTAGTTCTAGTACTTAATTCGTAACTGTAGGAACCTAATTTCCTTTGGCACACGCTTAACGGTTTGCTTCAATGGTGCAGCAGGAATAAAGATGGTCAAGAGCAAATTCGTTCAATTTCTTTGTTGGATCTCTGAAGATCGAGGTGCATGGCACCAATATTACTAATAGAAGGTAGAGAATTTACAAAATTTACTAAATTGTAACATTTCATTGTCACAATTGCAATTTTCCATGACACAATTAAAAATGACTAATTCATATTCTTCTAGTTAGTCATTTTCTATGTCGTGACTAAATTAGTCGTTTATGTTAGTCATTTTTAACTATTAGGGGAAATTTCAACTCAAAATGGGCCTCCTAAAATAATAGTTAAAATAATAAAATAATATTTATTAATTTTGGAGGAAGAAAAGAAAAGAACTACTTTTTTGTTTGTATTTTCAACATATATCCCTGTGTTGTTACTTAAATTTAGATCGGGAGAGCTCATTGGATGCGGAATTAAATTCCGCATCCAACGAGTGACCACTCAACATACTTTTGATGGACCCTGCTACCCCAAAAACAAGAAATACATGAAAAAATGTGATGATGATGTCATCATCATGTTTTTTCAAGTATTTCTTGTTTTTGGGGTAGCGAGGTATGTCAAAAGTATGCTGAGTGGGCATTCGTTGGATGCGGAATTTAATTCTGCATCCAACAAGCTCTCCCAATCAAAATTTGAGTAAAAACACGGGGAGATATGTCGAAAATACAAACAAAAAAGTAGTTTTTTTTATGATACCTATCGCCAAATTTATATTAAAAAAGTGTTTAAGACCTATATGGTATTTCAAATTTAAAACAATTTCATTGGCTAACACATGATGACATGGAATTTGAATCAAAGTTAAAAGGCCCATTTTGAGTTGAAATTTCCTCTAATGAGTCTATCACTTATTGTCTAGTCATATTTGTTAACTGGTGACTAACTTAGTTGTTAATTTTAGTCGTTTATAGTTGGGTCAATCAAAATTTCTCATATTTAGTAGTAAATCACTTGAAAAACATATGGTGACTAGAATTTTTAGTCACATAGTAGCTAATTCCTCATTTTGTACTAGTGTTTTATCTATCCTATTTTCGACAGTAAATGGGTATCTCCTTTAATAGTAGTTCTGAAGAAAGTTACAAGGAAATGGCGTATTTGTGTTGATTTTAGAGAGTTAAACAAAGCTACACTTGAAGACTACTTTCCTTTACCTTTTATCGATCAAGTATTAGATACTTTGTCAGGTAAAAAGTACTTTTCCTTTCTTGACAGATATAGTGGATACAATCAAATTCTAATAGCACCTGAAGATCGGGATAAGACCACTTTTACATGTCCTTGGGGAACATTTTCTTATCGAGTCTTGCCATTTGGCTTATGTAACGCACCTACTACTTTTCAGCAAGTAGTCTTAGGAATTTTCTATGATCTTATACATAACTATGTTGAAGTATATATGGATGATTTTACAGCCTACGGTAACACCTTTCAAGAAGCTCTTGACAACCTAGAGAAATTTCTAATCCGATGTTAAGAGAGAAACTTAGCCCTTAGTCATGAAAAGTGTAAAATGTTACTAACAGAAGGTATAGTTTTAGGACACCATATTTATTCCCAAGGAATTAAGGTAGACCCTGCTAAGATTGAAGTAATAGTTGGCATTCCCTCCCCAAAAATCCAGAAAGAGGTAAGGAGCTTCCTTGGTCATGCAGGCTATTATCGCCGCTTTATTGAAAATTTTACTAAAATAGTTGCACCAATGTTTAAGTTACTTATAAAGGAATCAGAATTCCAATGGATAGAATCCTACCAAAATGATTTTGAAATCTTAAAAGCTAAACTATCAGTGGCACCAATACTTAGGGGTTCTGATTGGTCCATTCCTTTTCACATATCTATTGATGCCTCTGATATGGCCATAGGAGGAATACTCGGCAAAAAAGAAGGACAAGCACCTTATTCCATCTACTTTATTAGCAAAAATATGACCCCTCCCAAATTAAATTATACTGTTACTGAAAAGGAAGTTTTGGCAGTAGTTTATTCTATTAATAAATTTTGTCATTATATCACAGGTTATGAAGTTTTTGTGTATACTAATCACTCCAACATTATATATCTGATGAATAAACCAATTATCAATGGCAGAGTGACCCGGTGGCTTCTTTTATTCCAATAATTTAACATTACCGTCATTGATCAACCTAGTAAACAAAATCTCGTAGCAGATTTCCTTTCCCGTATTCAACATGAAGACGGTACTAAACCAGTTGACGACACTTTTCCTAATGAACATCTATTTGTTGTATCTATTCAAACCCCTTGGTTTGCAGATATTACCAATTATCTAGCAACGGGGAAAATACCAAACCATTTGTCTCCACATGAGAAGCGTCATATTATAGTTTAGAGTTCTAATTATTCTTGGGTTGATAACTATCTCTTCCGCACTGGTCCTGATCTTATTATTTGATGATGTGTGTGGGAGGATGAAATGACAAACATCCTCCATGCATGCCATGATGGACCATGTGGAGGAAATTTTTCTGAAAAGAGGACAGCATATAAAGTCTTACATTCTCATTATTATTGGCCAAGCATGTTTAAGGATGCGATAGTTTCCAAAGAATGGGTAGAACTACGTCATCCGATCAAATGCCTTTACAACCCCAAGTCATGATTGAAAATTTTGAGAAATCGGCTCTTGATTTTGTAAGACCAATTTCTACCATGTCTTGTAAAAATAAATATATCTTAGTTTGTACAGACTATGTCACCAAGTGGGTAGAAGCTAAAGATTTATTTAGAGCCACAGAGAAATTAGTGGTAGAATTTATATATGAAGAAATATTCACCCGGTTTGGTGTACCTAGAGAAATTGTCACAGATCAAGGTAATCAGTTTACTTCTAAACTAATGAAAGAACTTACTATGAAATATGGCATCCGACATTGCAAATCTTCACCTTATCACCCTCAAGCTAATGTTCAAGTAGAATCAACTAATCAAGTATTAGAAGCCATCTTAACTAAGACCATTCACTTACATCATAAGGATTGGGAAGATAGACTTCTCGAGGCCTTATGGGCCTATATGATAACATGGAGAAACACTACTGGACATACCCCCTATGAGTTAGTGTATGGAAAAAAGTCCTTTTTCCTATTGAGTTTCAACTTAAAACTTTTTGTATGGCAGCACAATTAGGAATGAATTTGGATGAAGCACAGAAATGACGAATATTGCAAATTAATGAGTTAGACGAAATTAGGTAAGATGCACTTCAAAGAACAATGTTAATACAGAATCAATGAAAAACATGGCATGATAAATTTATCAAGAAAAAGCAGTTTAATACTGGAGATTGGGAACTACTATTTGATTCATGGTTTAAAAATTTTAAAGGGAAATTAACTACCCATTGGATGGGTCCATACGAAGTAGTTACAGCTTTTGACAATGGATCGGTAAAAATTAAAACAATTGATGGCTCCGAAATTTCTTTTGTAGTAAATGGACATAGACTTAGGCTCTATCACCAACCGACATCTAAATAGGATTTCATACAAAATGTTTTGCAGCAAAATGAAATGGAATTAGTTGAAGACAAAGCCATTCCTCCTCCTCCTGATCCTTGAAATATTTTGGGTTATTATCACTTATATATATATATGTATATATGTGCTTGTTTCCTTGAATAAATAAGAGTCGTTTTTAATAGGTTGTTTACAGATGACTCTTTTTTATTTTATGTCTTTATGAATAAATTGAATGATCTAACAAGTGGTTTTGCAGTGATTACAAATATATTATCTCAATGAGAAACTAATGGAATATTACTTAGACAAGGGAAGGATGCTAAATACTCATCAAGTATTTTAATCTTTTTGGGGTACTTTCAAAATTTCCAGCTTCTACGGATAAATTTATATATCAATCCTTTGTATATCATACTTAACCAATTCTGTTACGATTCATATAGTTTTTGGTATTTTGATTCAAACATGTATATTTCTGATTTATTCTTTTAAACAGTTGCTTGATAAGACCCACTTTCATTATCATATTTTTCACATCTTTATTTTTCAACTATGGATTACTAGTTCATCCTATACTTGTTATCAAAACTTGTCTTTTGAGTATTTTGGTGATAACTCGAAAGTAAGTGGAATTTTTATCTGTGGAGAACATTACTTTACTTTATAAATAAGAAGGACTGTTAGGTTAAAGAGCAAATTTTAGTTATTCTCTTTTGACATGTTTTATGAGTTAAAAAATTACTTATAACTTTATTTTGAAAAAAATTGAATTATGTGTTTAGCAGGACTTAACATGCTCAAGTACCAATCGGCTCCTATATCTTTAATATCATTATACAAGGAAAATATGTCGAGGTACTAAACAGACCTGCTGGCAGCGGGTCAATGCTAAGTAAAAACCTTATAATAAGAAGTTCGATAAATGCAAGTAAACCTGTCGGGGTACTGAATAGGCTTGCTAGCAGTGGGGCTATGCTTGCATGGTACCAAGATAAACCTGCCGGGGTATTGAATAGGCCTGCTGGCAGGGGGGCAATATTTGGTAAATGAGATCTGGTTAATACACCACTATACACCTAGTTCATCAAATAGTGATAATATATGAAAAAATTTCAAAAAAATTTATGTCATGGTTAATTGTTTATAATGTCATTTGATAATGGCTCTAAGTTGACTTTACCCCGGCTGTCTAATTTTGCATATATCTAAGATGTCATTATCTTAGAAATGGGACCTATAGCTATAAATCTCACACACTCCGAGGTACACTTGAAATACTTGATGATGATAGGATATCTTTACAATGAGGCATGGATGGCTAGTTTTCCCTATGGTTTTCTTTTAATGATATTATTCTCATTTTACATGGTTTTTCTAAGCACTGTTTTATTTTTCATAAGTATACTTTTTTGAACCATTTCCATTTACTAGTTAGTTTTCCTTGCTCCAAATTAACAACATGCTTGCATTCTTTCTGTTTTTATGGAATAGTCGTTTCTTCTCTCTAAATGGCTTGAGGACATGCCATCTCTTTGGTTTGGGGGAAGAGGGATTTGATTTGAAAATTTTACTTTATTTTATTTTATTTTTTGATAAATCTATTTATCTTTAACAAATTATAAGTATTTTTCAAGAATATAAATAGTGGAATTTGTTTATAGCTTGAAGCATATTTTATAGCAAAATTCAATATGGTCTTACCATATGAAGAATCAAATGAAGGAAAATGAAATATCAAATCACGATCTAAAAAATGGTGATATTATAGTACTTATGATTAAATTTGCTAACCAAACTTTGTTTTAAGCAAATAGTTTTTACTTCCATATCATTTTATTATTAATAATCATGTCCTTTTATTCAATTAATTATGCATGAAAATGATTAATCTTCTTGTTATTCAAGATGGGATTTATGTTTTTGTTCAACCTGTCCAAAGTTTTACTTTGGACATGGTTGAATTAATTTCAAAACCTTATAAATGATCAAATTACTTTAAACCTGAAAACTGTTTATTTAAAAATGTTGAAAAATCCAATAAAGTAATTTTTAATTTTCATATATGTGACATAAAAGATATGTTATTTTTAAGTTACAGGTTAAGAGAGTGAAGTTTAAATTACTTTCTCATCTGCTAAGATGAAGGCAGCTGCTAGTTCTCCTTCTTCCTAAATTGTTTTTCTTTCTTTTTGCTCAGTGGGACCTGGCATTTCTCCGGTTTGGGGGAATGTTGATCCTCGATTTGTTATCATTTTTTGCAAATAAATTATTCATTTAAATACATATTTCATCATATTTTGTATGTTTTATGTCATGTAGAATATTATTCAACTTCAGGTATGAGTGTTTTTAAGGTTTTTATAAAATTATTTTATTATTATCATTTTTATGGTTTAATGAATTAAAAATAACATTATTAAAGTATACTTAATGTATTAATTAGTTTGTATACTTTTTTTCAGGTTTTATAATCCTTTTGGGCCAAGTTAATATGCAAAATGCATTTAGCCTGCTTTTCACACAGCATGTCCAGCTCGACGTCTAGCTCGTCATTCAGCCTATTGCGTTAAACTCACTGGTGCATTAGAGCAAATTTGGGGTCTAAAATGGACCTTATAAGAAAATGCGCCAACAATAAATTTTGTAAGTTGGAATTCAAGAACAAATAGAATTTCAATAAAATGAGTCAACCATAATGGTTGAATTCACATATTAGTCATAACAGAAAACTACTTTTTTTTGTTTGTATTTTCGACATATCTCCATGTGTTTTTACCCAAATTTCAAGTGGGAGAGCTTGTTGGATGTGGAATTTAATTCCGTATCCAACGAGTACCCACAATGCATACTTTTTATGGACCTCGCTACCCCAAAAACAAGAAATACCTGAAAAAACATGATGATAATGCCATCATCACATTTTTTCAAGTATTTCTTGTTTTTGGGGTAGCGGGGTCCGTCAAAAGTATGTAGTGTGGGTACTCGTTGGATGCGGAATTAAATTCCACATCCAATGAGCTCTCCCACTTGAAATGTGAGTAAAACCACAAGGAGATATGTCGAAAATACGAACACAAAAAAATAGTTTTTTTCATTCTTCCTCCAAAATTAATAACTATTATTTTATTATTTTCCTTAGGAGGCCCATTTTAGACCTCAAATTTCCTCTAATGGTTTGACATATGTCGAAATTTGTTGCTGAAGACTCCAGTCCTGAAGCACGCTAGCAGATAGACACTCGGTTCACCCTAGATCGACGCCCAGTGTATCTAGCTCACGTCCCAACCTTCCGTTCAGCACTCCGTCCAGATCGCCCATCAAACTATGCAGCGACTGAGAATTAATTCCGGCCATTTAAAACATGAACTAGCTGCCAACGAACTGTTATCCACATGTCTTAGTGATGAAGCTGTGTTCTAGACCATTCTCCAGCCTGCGTTCTCCTTCACTTGCCACCACATCAACCATCCATGTGTTGGATTGATGCATCCAACTCATGCCCTAGAAGGATCACTCATGGCCTCCTCTACTTAACTCCAAACTACCACCAGTCTATGCATTTAAAGAATAAAACGACCTGCGTTTTAGAAGACCCACTGTGTACATGCCTTGGCTCGCCACCATTCCATGTTCATGTTGAAGAAGGAGTCATGTGCCACCTTTGCAGATCATTTGTGCTCGAGAAGGAACCTGTGTGTATGTTGTCCAATGAAAAGAACCAGACTTGCATTGAAGAAGGAAAATGTTTATGCGTTGGACTGTAATCAGTTAAAATCTGTGATCAGTTAAAATCCATTATAGTCGACTAAATTTAGAGAGCATTCGACCACTAAAGGGTTGACTTGCTCATCCTTGTAAATAATTATATAAAGCAGCCTCTATAAGAGAGCTCAATTAGCTAGAAAATCAATTAGCAAAGTTAGGAGAAGAGTTCTTGCTGTAATTTACTCTTGAACTTTGTATTTATGTTCCACCATCTGAATAAAGAGCTTTATGCATTGCTGTTTAAGATTGCGTTTAAGTAGAAGTTAGCCAGGCATCGCCCCTGATAGTTAAGAGGGCCCCTCATTAACCAGAGGTTCATTTTCTTTGTTTTTCTTAGTTTCTTTTCTATTTTAGCTAGTCTAGTTTAATTTCTAGTTTGTTTCCATTATATTATAGTAAATGCTATATTATTTGTTTTTTGCAATACATTAACTTAGTTTTATTTCCAAAGTTAATTAGTTAGATGCGTGCATAGCTTGTTTTTAGTTATTTTCTTTTAGTCATTTTGTTTCCGGTTATTTTCTTTTCCAGCATTACTTTCAGTATTTATTTTCAAGAATATAGAATAAGCTTTTTTCATGAATTTAGAATAGATTCAATTCTGTTATTTCCTTTCCTGTTTTGAATTTATGCAAGTTAATTTCCAATTTATTTATTAGTTTAATATGCAAATGATTCCTTTTGTTCATGAATTAGTTTAAGGTTAATTTGTTGTTAAATAGGTTTATTTACTGTTCCAATGCATTAGAATTACATATGCATGACTTCAGCTTAAGATTAGTTCATTTAGGTTAGTTTTTACCATTTTTATTGTGCAGCCTGTCATTCGGACAGCCTATTCAGTCTGCTATTTAGCCACCCTTTCAGACCCACAGTTCAGTCCGTCATTTCATCTTTAGTTCTATTTTTAGTGTTTTTTATGTGTTTTAAGATTGTTTTCAGTTCTATTTTGTTGATGTTTGAATTACGCTTTATCTGTAATAGTTAAATAATAGTTTTTGTTTAACATTGAAGTTAATGTTTAGTTGTTTTAAATTATTTATTAAAGTTTTATCATTTTCCTTACTTATTTTACTTTGAATATAGTTTAAGTTATTCTTGAGTTTTGTTTCTGATTTTGTCTTATGGTTATATGGTTTTGTGTCTATTCCTTTTGAATTGATTTATTTGTTTGCATGCGAGATTTAGTGTTTTCCTTAGAATGTTTTTAGGTTGTCTTTTTATGATTGTGTTATTGTTGAAAGAACTTGTAGGACAAAACCTAAAGATATTTCTTTATTAAGTTTTCTACTTGCTTCTTTTATTTAAGTTTTCTTTATTAAGTTTTCCACTTGCTTCTTTTTAAGTTTTCCTTATTAAGTTTTATCTTTTAAGTTTTCTAGTTGCTTATAAGTTAAGTCTTCCTTGCACTTTAGTTTTCCTTTTGAATAAGTAAGTTGTTGATTATATCTTTTTCAGTACAAAGTTATAAAATAGCCTAATCTTTTATCTCAGTTTAGTTAGCTTAATTGCATTTTTAGGAAGTTTGACTCAATTTTTCATTTTGAAATATCTTTTGATCTTTTGTTTGTTAAAATATTTACACAACACTCTCTACTTTCACATATATTTTGTGTCAACATTAAGTTTACCAACCCCAATTGATAATTAAAGAATAGGTGGATTAATTTAGACATCATAACACCCAACAACATGCACATGCAGTAAGTAGAAGATAACCTCTCTATGTGTTCCGCACACTCTAATGGTTGGTGTTGGTGGACCCATTGGCACTAGTAGACCCAAAGGCTCTCATGAACCCAATGGAACCAAACTTAATAAAATGACTCCTAATTTAGGCATGATGATCTAATAGTCTATAAATGGAAAAATAAATAAAGGGAGGATTAATAATAATCCTAACACAAATAAGATAGTAGGAGGCTCCCTACTCAAGGTGCATGGCACCCACCATAAAACTCAAACATATAATAGAAATGAACAACTTCCATATTAATAGTTTTGACATGAATAATAATATTAAAATTCAATATCAATATTTTGGACATGAACAATAAAATGAAAATGAAAGTTTACACAAATTAACAAACCATCTTACCGAGAAAAACTTGCAAGATTAAGTTAATGTTGAATAGTAATCCATGCCCCATTTTTCCTAGTGATATTGTTTAATCATTTATGTCTCTAGTCGAGCTAAACCACCTATGTTGACCATTATAAATAATGATAACTTAAATAATCCCTTGAGAATATCCAATAGTCCTTTAATGGAATGTGAAATAAAATGTACACGAATTTCAAAGAATGGAAACAATTTAGTTAATAGTTAAGGAACATAAACAATTGGATATATAGAAAGAGGAGCAATATAAGGAAAGTGTTTATAAGTTATAGGGGGATGTAAATAAATAGTTAATAATATAAAGGAGTAGGGTTTAATTCAGGTTTGGTCCATGAATTTATTGAGAATAATTTTGTTAGAGAACTAAATTGTTTAAACACAACACTTTGCATTTATGTTCAGAGTTTAATAAAGATAATAGGTCAAGACCCCCTTGAAATTGAAGTATGTATTGTCTATAAATGTATGCATTGTACAATTTTGGTTAAATTAACCACGGTTATGATAATATTTCTTTCTATACGTCTTTCTTTGAAGACATAAATTTTATTAGGTCATTCACTAAAAGGTGGAACATCCATTAGCACACTTGGTGGAATTTAAGGTTGTAGTGGATATTGTTCACCTAAATTTTAAAAAAAATGCCCCAATGTAAAATAAGAAAACTATGGTAGGACTTTACATTGAATAATTGATCCCATCCCCTTTGGAGGGAACCCAAGTTTTAGAGGAGGAGAAACCTAGGGACATGATAGAGCCTTTAGAAATGAAGGATACCAACTGTATGTTGAAGGAAAAATTAAAATCTAAAGCTATTGGAACTAGTGACGATGACTAAGTAGGGGACAAAGATGTACTCTATCCATGAGTCATGCACTTTGTTCTAGAGAAATCACAAGTATTCTATCTACTGAACAAATAACAAATTTAAAAAGAATCACAAGGTTAGTGATAAGTACATGGATAAACCTATGAAGGGGAGGATTGGCATAAAGGTAATAAAAATATTGTTTTCAATGTAATGTTTATATGTGTTTCTATATAATTATTTTGTAAAGATCTACCTTGCTCATGAGGATAAAGAAAAAAAATTATATGAAACAAAAAAACTTGAACTAATCGTATCCTATTTGGGGATCATGGGGAGAAAGATTGATTTCATATAAATATCTTATGATTTTTCTTGGTTCCATTGTAGTTACATGGTTTTATGTAGGGATAAGACCATCAGAATTATTTTTCTATTCTTATTTTGAATGTATAGTTGTTAAGATTGTTGTAGTGTCTTGAAACTCTTTCAATTCTCAATATGTTTTAAATTTATGATGCTTGTTATTTATGTTGTATAGATTTGTGTATAAAATATCACTATCGTCACTATTGGTTTTACTTTTTAATTATTGTGCATGATGTTGTAAAAGTAGCAAGCGGTTAAGTTTTTGTTGTTGGGAGATAGTCTTAGTTGTAGCCTGTTCCAAGGAAATAGGGCATAATCCATAGAGTAAGGGTGATACTTGGATAATAGTTTGTTATTTTAATTTTTCTTGTTAGATTAAATCTTTATCTTCATTTTCTATTCATTTCATTTGTCTTGAGTGATCATGTCATTTTTATATTTAATTGTTACAAGTTCACATTCAATTTTGAATTCAATTTATACACTTTAGTTTTGTGTGGTTATATTAACGTTTGCAAGATTGTTTTATCTTATTAATAGACATAATCATACCATTATGAGGTTATAATAAACTTGTTGTATGTGTTCTTTTCACTCAATATATAATAGTGTTTTCCCATTTTTCATATCATTGTGTTTACAATTATGATATATAGATGCAAGTATGATTTATAGAGTAACTATACATTTTGTTCTAGAATTAATTACAACTTATTTGTATAATGCATTATAGATATTTATATCAATAAAATATAAGGCTTACACGTATAATGCATGACATGTCATAAAATACTTTCAATCGTTGGTTAATGAATTAAAAATATTACTCTGTGTCATAAAATAATATGCAATCGTTGGTTGGTTAATAAAAAATATTACAATGTGAATTAGTGGTGAGGAGCACAAGGAGCACAGTGTGAGGAGCACGCTAGGGTTTGGAGCGTTCAAGAGCGTAGCTTCTTGGCCATGGTTGCCCCTGGGGGTGGGGTTACAGACCCTCCCCCTCCAATCTCTGATGAGGATGCTTTCAGGCGGCTGATAGCCAGTGGAGGAAAGTGCAAAGCCTCCCTTTCAGTCCCTAAATTCATTAAAAAGCTGGAAGAAATACAAGAAATCACTTTTCCGTAGACACAGTCAGTAAAAATAGCCCTTTCTCTCTCCGAGAGAGGTCTGGTTGGACAGTTCATGGGATTATGGCCCTCAGCAAAAACAACAGATGATTGGATCCAAAGAAACTGGAATCCCCACCTCAAAAAAGGAGTCACCTGTTATCCATTAAGTAGTGGCTTCTTCCTATTTGAGTTTATAAACAAGGAAGACAAAGATCTCATATTCAGAAATGGGCCATATTTTATGGGTACCCAGGGGCTGTACCTGAACCGCTGGAACCCGGATTTTGACCCCACGGTGGAATTGCCTAAGGAGGTGCCTATGTGGGTTAGGTTGCCCAATCTGCCGGTCCATTGTTGGAATTATGAAGCTCTACAGAGTATAGGGAATGGAATAGGTAAATTCGTTGATAGAGCAGACAATAAATCCATTTACAACTGTGCCAGAATATGTGTGGAAGTTGACCTGGAGGCAGGTCTCCCAGAGGCCATGAAGATATCTCTCGGATCCTGGTCCCATTACCAGAAAGTCGACTATGAGAACTTACCCTTCAAATGCAAAACCTATCAAGAGCATGGGAATTTCCAAAGAAACTTCCCAAAGAACCAAATAGCTGAAAAGGAAGATGCTGAAGGATGGAAAAAGGTTAAGAAAACCAAAGCAGGTCCTAAAAAGAATGTGCAGGTGAACCACCCATCAGCCTCAAACCCAAGCCCTCCACAAGAGCCAATAAAAGAAGTTGTAGGTCAATCAAAGGAATCTGGAAAATACCCCATCGATATAGCCTCTCAATCCTCGGTCCCCTCAGGAAGTCCAAGACATTGCAATGGAACACATCAAGCAGAAGACCCTTCGAAATCGGATGAGGAACACATCTCTCTGGGCACCGAAACTGGAGCAGATTTAGATGGGGGGGCTACAGAGACCAGTAGCTCAGTTGGAACCCCTAAGAAGGTCCCAAGAGGAAGGAAGCCAGAGAGGACAAAAAGAGAGGAGAAAAATTATAGGGACGTAACAGCAGGGCTTTAGCAAACCATTCCGGTTATGATTGAAACCAGATCCACAAAAAAAGGTAAGGCTTCGAAAGGAGCCACACCCCCCCCCCCCCCCCGGTTCCTAAATGCAATACATCTCCTGGAAATGTAGAGGGATGGGAAGTAAATCCAAAGAAGAAGCAGTCAAAGATCTAGTAAGAATGTCTTCCCCAGATGTACTTCTGATCCAGGAGACGAAAATGGAGGAGCCTGAGACCATCCAGGCTAGCAAAATGTTTTGGAAGAAAGGAGAAGGAAGAGCTGGAAGCGCTAGGGGAGCTTCAGGAGGGATAGCCACCTTCTGGAATTCCTCTTCGCTCACTCTCCTTGATGAATACAGAACCACTCACTGGCTATTCACGAAATTGTTGCACAAAGAATCGGGACATATGGTAAGCCTGGTTAATATCTATGCCCCGGTCCTTCTTGGGGAAAAAAAAGAATGTTGGGAAACACTAAGTTCTTTCCTAGCATCTAATAATCACGAAAATCTTGTTCTTGTCGGTGATATGAATGTCACTCTCGCCCTTTGGGAAAAGAAAGGAGGATCTCCTGTAAGAGATCCGGCAAGGGAATGGGTTGAAGACATCATGCTGGACTGGGATCTGGATGATATCAAACCCACCTCCGGCAAATTCACCTGGTCCAATAAAAGAGTGGGACCGGGGCACATCTCAGCGCGGCTAGATCGGTTCCTAGTTCATTCTTCTTTCCTCACGCTGGGCCTCTTCGCTTCCTCTGAAATTATCCAAGCATGCACATCGGACCATAAGCCTATCTCTCTCACTCTTTCCATAGGTGAAAAGATGGGCCCGATCCCATTCCGATTTAGCCCCCTTTGGGTCTCAATGGAGGGATTCCATGATTTGGTCTCAGCGTCCTGGCAAAAAAATGTTTCGGGCTCTCCTTTCTTCATTTGGGAAGAAAAGCTGAGAAGGCTGAAAGCTGAACTTAAAAATTGGGCAAAGACTCTGCCTTACCCCACCCTGGAATGGAAGAAAGCTCAAAGGGTATTAGAAAAACATCAGCTTCAAATGGAGGCTGCACCGGCCACGCTGGATTTGCTGAACACTGAGATCGATTTGCAAAAGGAGCTTCACAAAGCTCTGAGAAGAGAGGAAGAATACTAGAGAATTAAATATCATAGTACCTGGCTCCAAGCAGGTGATAAGAACACATATTTCTTCCACAAACAAGCTGAGTGCCGAAAGAACCAAAATACTATCAGACATATCCATTTCCATGGGAAAACCTTCAATAAAATGGAAGAAATAAAGCAGGCAGCACACTTGCACTTTAAAAATATGTACACTGAAGAGAACGCGATTCCTCCAAGGCAAGACCACTATCTACTCTCAGCAGTCCCCATGCTGGTTAATGAAGAAGATAACAGAATGATGATGGCTCCTATAACTTCTGAAGAGATCAGCAAAGCTATTCATGGGATGAATCCTGACAAAGCTCCCGGACCTGACGGATTCACGGCTAGATTCTTCATAGCCTGCTGGGACATTATCCAAAAAGACCTAGTCAAAATGGTGAGAAAATATTAGAATTGCAATAAAATATGTGGGAGCACCAACTCCTCCTTTCTATCTCTAATTCCCAAAGAGAAAGGGGCTCAAAACTTCGCCAGATTCCGGCCCATTTCGCTCTGCAATACTGGATACAAAATCATCACTAAAGTCATAGCAAAAAAGATCAAAAAAATTCTCCCCAAGATCATTCCGGAGAACCAAGGAGGCTTCATTCAGGGCAGACATATTCAAGACAACATTATCCTGGGGCAAGAAGCAATTCACTCGAGCTGCCAAAGAAAGGAGAAATGTATGATAGTCAAACTGGATCTTGCTAATGCTTTTGATAGAGTCCGGCTAAACTTTCTTTTTGCTGTGATGCACAAGATGGGGTTTCATCCTCAGTTGATTAGTTGGATCAAAGCTTTCATTTCAGGGCCTTGGATTGCCCCTCTGGTTAATGGAAGGCCTGCAGACTTCTTTCAAGCCACTAGGGGAATTAGACAGGGCTGCCCCTTATCCCCTTTGCTCTATGCCCTTCAAGCTTCGGTTCTTAGTTTCCAACTTGACAAGAGTCTTCAGCAAAGATCGTTGATAGGTCTTATGATCTCTCCAAGAGCTAAGAGAATTAATCATGCTTAGTTCGCCGATGACACCCTCCTCTTGGGCCATGCCTTTCTCTCCACAGTGAGAGCTTTCAAGAGTGAGATGGATGCTTATAAAGAAATTTTTGGCAGTGAAATCAGCCTGAGGAAAAGCAAAATATACGGCTAGAAATACCCTCCTATTGAAATGCTTGACATTTCCAGGGTTCTAGAAATGGATGGAACCACCATGTGGGACTCCATCAATTATCTCGGAATTCCGCTTATTAAAACAGCCTCAAGAAACAGCCTTTGGATGCCAATGATGGACAAGATTAAGGCCAGGATCATGGCCTGGGGAACCAACTAGCTAAACAAAGTAGGGAAGCTTATCCTCATAAACTCTGTTCTTACTACCATGCCTATCTACCAAGCATCCATCCTCCTAGCCCTGAAAGGAATTTTGAAAGACATTGATAGACTCTTGAGAAAATTTCTCTGGGAAGGGGGAAGAAGCGAAGGCAAGAAAATGCACCTTATCAGTTGGGATAAGGTCAAAGCCCCAAAGATGGAAGGAGGGCTGCAAATCAGATATGTGGCCATGCATAATGTGGCCTTGGGAGGAAATATTCTCTAGAAAATGATAAGTGGAAAAATCACCTGGAGCTCCAAAGCTCTTCGGACCAAATACTTCTTCGGTCATAAGGAAAGATTCCTGGAATGGCCCCCCCGTACCAGGAAAGGATCCCCCATCCTCTCTCTTTGCATGAAATCCATTAACCTGATATCCTCCAATCTCACCTGGATTCCAGGGAATGGGAAAAAAATCAAGTTCTGGGATGACTCTCTTTTAGGACAACCCTCTCTTCAGAACCGGGAGGGGATGACCAACATTAAAAATTAGCTTCACTCCGTAAGTAAAACCACCATTTGGGACCTTTCAGTTTGGAATACTAACGATACTTGGGAGAATTGGGACCTGGGGGCTTTCCCTCAAAACTTGGAAAATGAAGCGCGGTCCCTTTTGGAAGCTCTTCAAGGTTTCACCCCACTTTCAGCCAAAAATAAGGATAAACTTGGCTGGGGCTCCTCGATTGGTCACTATTCAATGACTACTGGTTACTCAACATTGCTGGCTATCCCTTGGGCAGCCCCTGACCCCTCTATCTGGAGAAACCTTTGGAATCATCCCTCCCTTCCCAAAATAGATATTTTTTGCTGGTCTCTTCTGCACGATAGCATCCTTACCTAGGATAATTTAAAAAAAAGAGGATGGGAAGGGCCTTCAAGATGCCCGTTATGTGCCTGCCACGAGGAATCCTCTGACCATCTTTTCCTTAATTGCACCTTTTCTTTAGAGCTCTGGACTGTCATTCTTGGGTAGCTGAACTTGGCCCCTCCCCCTACTCTTTCTACGATGTTTACATATTGGCTTGAGGCAGACCCTTTCTCCTTCACCAAGATGAAGCTCTTAAAACAGTGTTGGATGTGGGTTCCAAAAATCCTTTGCTGGAAGCTGTGGCTAGAAAGAAACAACAGGATTTTTAGGGACACGGCGAGGTCTCCATACCAAGTATCTCTCAAGGTGAAAGCGCTCCTGGGAGATCTAGCAGCTTCAAAATCCAACATCAACAATGAAGTAACTACTGACAAAGATGATTACAGCTGGTTTCATAATCTTGACTCCTCCCTTCTTACCAGAATCAAGAAAACTACTAAGAAGCATACTCCCTGGGAAATAAGGATGGAAGAGCTAGAGTTCATAAAGTGGAGATCCTCGCTAGAAAATCATGTGCTGCATGTGGATGGGGCCTCGAAAGGGAATCCCAGAAATTTAGGAAGTGGAGGTGTCTTACTTGACAGCTCAGGGAAAACTGTTCTCAATTTTCTTGGGGGCTGGGCCAGAATACCAACAACATTGCAGAAATTTTAGCCCTCTGGCAGGGTCTGTCTCAGGATAGAAGGCTCTCCATCAAGAACTTGATTGTCATTGGGGATTCCAGCATCATTATACAAGCGTTAAACCTAAAAAAGGCCCCTAAAAATATGGTTTTGGCCCATTACTTCCGGAAAGTTTTAAATCATCTTAAATACTTTGATGAAATTAAGTTTTATCACGTCCTCAGAACCTTCAATCAAGGGGTGGACCATGAAGCTAACATTGGTACCTCCCTGAATAGGGGAGCTCTCCTCATCAACGGTATTGAGCATCATGATCCAATTCCTTAACTCGATGGCTGATGGAATAGAAAGGATCTCCATTTGTCCAGTTAATTCTAAAAGGAAGGATGTCTTTATGATCTCTGGTATATTTGAGGTTTTGTAGAGTTGGCATCCTCATATTATAGCCAAAAATATGACTGAAAATCCTTCTATCAAGAGTTCAAAACATTCAGGCTGTCTCATGACTCTGATTATCAGTATTGAAGCTGCAAATTGGCTCCAATTTCAGTCCACCAGAGAGGAAAGAGCCCAACTCTTGCATGATGAAGACTCTGTAGAGTTTCTTCAACGCAGCAGAAGGGGAAGGCAGCACGATCCTGTTTTAAGATGCTTTAGTAAGCAATGTTCCCACAGATCCTTGATTTGCAGAGAAGGAAGCTCCAACAAAGATCTGGATGAAGATCACGATCTAGAAGAAGATCACGACCTGGAAGAAGATCACGATCAAATCGAGACTAGAATGGACTAATCCAGCATGCTGTCCCAGTTTATATTCTAGTTGCAGCATTATGAAATCTCTGTCTGATAATTACAGGAATTTTGCAAAGGGAGCGTCTAGACTAGAATGGACTGATCCAGCATGCTGTTCCAGTTTATATTATGTTTGCAGCATTATGAAATCTCTGTCTATGCTTAGTTAAATACAGAAATTTTGCAAAGGGAGCGTCTAGACTAGAATGGAATGATCCAGCATGATGTTCCAGATTATATTCTATTTGCAGCATTATGAAATCTTTGTCTATGATTAGTTAATTATAGGAATTTTGCATAGGGAGCGTCTAGCTCCATACTACTGGGTAATTGTTGTAGTTGGACCTGGAATTGTTGTTGTAAGGCCGCTGGCAGCCGTTTAGCCAGATTTTAATATTAAAAGTCCCATAACCGTTATTGTAAAAATAAATAAATAAATATTACAATGTGATCATCAAATTAATGGACACCACCACCATCACCTAAAATCATGTAACATACCATAATCATCATGACCACATACTAAACATAAACATCATATAACATAACCATCACACAAGTATTACAAACATCAAACACCACCTAAGAAACACATAAACATTATCTACCATTGTCTAACATGTACATTTAATATATTTAGACATCATCTAACACACAAATATAATAATAACATCTAACAAAACAAAAGCTACATTATCTAACATAACCATCATACACACATCTAACTAACACCATCAAACATACACATCTATCAAACACACCTTTCAAACATATATAAACAATACCTAACATACACACCACCATCAACATGTATAAATAAACATGAGCATCGGCATCAACATCAAAATGCAATGTGTGTGTGTGTGTGTGTGTATGTGTGAACAATAATATAAAACTCATAATAAATGACAAATATACACATCCAATCTAATAATTGATATAAGATATATCATCCACTAGTAGAGGAATCAATACCTATGTAAGAAGAAAAAGTAGACTAGATAGCATATAGATATATCCATCAAGATGAATCTCACCCATTGCAACCATCATATCTAGTGCTGAGGTGAGTGGAGTAGGATATGGTGGGGTGGTTGGTAGGATGAGTGGATGGATAGGAGATGGTGGTGGGTCAACTAAGTGTGGAGACCAGAATAGTGGTCGATCATGATCATGGTGAGGAGAAGGAGGAGGACGTGGAGCATGAGGTGGTGACGCTCCCACATCATGACGAGGAGGAGAAGGTGGAGCATGATATGATGATGATCCCACATCATGGTGAAGTGGAGGAGGTGGAGCATGAGATGACGACGCTTCTACATCGTCATGGTGAGGAAGAGGAGGAAGTGGATGAGGATTAGGATTTCCATCCTCATCAGATGACGTAGACTAATCAAATGGCCTACATGTATATAAAATCATGGATGCACCAACTACATACTGCATAAAAAAATTGAATATCTGTAGGCACCATCCTCCACATCTCTGCAATATTAGGGTATCACAAGATATGTGCAAGCCATACAAGATCCACATCTAATTGACCCAACAGTGTGTACAACCTATTTCCCACATCCTATTGAGACCTCTGATCTAGCCTACACCATGGGCCAGGTTTGGGATATTTAGGCACCTCATCCTCATGCATATCCTCATCATCCTGAACTGGATTAGGAGAAACCTGCTTATCGAACGTGCCAATTTCTACAGAATATTAAGTGCACAACAAGTATAATTAAACAGTTTCATTAAAAAATTTAATCAAATAGTTTAAAGAAAATGTTAGAATATATTTCATTTGCATTAAATAAGACAATAAATTGTTGCAGCTATAATAATTTAAACATAATGCTAATATTACTTCTCTCATATAGTGTCTCAACGTAGTTGAAATTTGTTTTGGGACATGCTCTCCATTCCAATTCGGTGTATGGATATGGTAGAAATTCTAATTCATGGTCCTCCTCATAAGCTAACATATCCAACACCTGTGATGTGATATGTGTCGGGAAGCCAGGATACCCCCTCTTGGGAATCATCTATCCCCACATTCACATATGCACCTTATTCGGAAATCTAAGAGGGTAGTGTTCAAATGATGGCCTTGCGGTTGGATTCCTTTCAAAAAATTAACAAAAAATATTTGAACCAAAAGAGAAGTTGACCCTCCCATCAAAAATTGCATGGCATCGATCCAAATCAAAACAAAAATTTTGAAAAAGAAGGTGAACTATCTAATGCATCTAGGCGACTACACTAAAGAATATACATGAAGGAGGGAAACTATTGTGTTTCCCGTCAATGGTAGAGTGTGAAATATTCATAACCAACCGTGAGAGGCACCTAACCTCCTCTCCATTGAAATAACCAATCCATAACTTTCCATCACTCACCTTAAAATCAACATGATCAATGATTTGTGCAACAATATATCTCTGAGAGTAAGCGAGTTGACTCTCTTCCACAACACGTACTAGGACATCAGGAAAATGGGGAAAATACTCCCCTCTCCTTTATAGGCAAAGATTAAATATATATCCTCCTCATTAGGGTGGAAACACTGACTAGGACTGATATTAAATTGCTTTGTGTCGTGGCCCCAATGCGGATGACTTTTCCATAAATACGAGTTCCCCTTTAGGGATGTAGCCTCCTGATAAATCTTCAATAGTACTATAAACAACCAGATTTCTCGTGTAGGATATGTTATGGGGTGAGGGAAAAAATATCTCTCCCTCTGTCTGACATCCAAACCACACACAAAGTTGTATGGATCAACTTGTTCCTACTCCTACTCAGCTACCTCTTTCCACTAATATCTCTGATACACATATAACATCAATCAGTATCATAAATAGACATAAAAAACATTAAATATTTCATTAAATGAGAAAGTTATTTAGTAATATCAAATAATAGATATATTCTTAAAATAAATGAATTTGTTAAGCGGTGTGGCTAAACTACAAGAAATCGCCACCAACGGTGCTCTTTACGCAAACAATCACCACAAACAATGAACTAAAATAAAAAAGCACACTAGTGAGCATGGTATTTTTTTTTAATGTATTTTATTTAATGGTGCATCCAACAATCCACCACACCGATGCATTGTAGATAATTGATCACACCATAAACAATGCATATGTTAATGAACGCATAGTAGTAGGTACATCTATTAGGAGGTTTGCGACATCTTCAAAAAATTATTGTACTCTTGTTATAAGTCAACACACAGTAAATATGATGCACACATGTTCCCATTGCACATTGGATAAAGTGATTTTATAAGTTAGCTTTGGTGGTGTGTCCTTCAATAGGAAGCACCACTCCATTCTAAATAACTCGCCGTGTTGGGAATGGTGTGTAAGTATTAATGGAGTGCATCATGATAGCAACAACTTTTTGTGAATTATATTGTTTATGAGGTTAACTATGCGTCTGTTACAAATCAACACATCATACAACTAGTTCATCAGCACTTACTGTGCACACCAGTTAGCATGGATGTGACCAAAATATTTCTCTAGTGCATTGATGACACATTTAATGGTGCACTAAGAACACATCGGTGCACCGTGACAACAGTGCATCCAGTTAAATTAATAACACTTCCTAGCGTTATCATTTTTTAAATAAATTGGGCTCATTTATACAATGTGCTTAGAACACATTAGCACATTGTCCAAGGGTGCAATTGTATTTATATTACACACCTCTATTACATTTATAGTTTTGATTAAAAATTATGTGAATTAATGTGTGTTTTTTTATATTACGCATTGGTAATTCCTTTAAGGTTTTTATTAAATTTTATGTTAATCGATGTGGTTGTATATATATTAAGAATTAATACTACATGCATATTTTTTAGTAAAGATCATGCCGATCGGTGAGCTAAAATTTATAGCACACAGTATGTGCGATGCACCCATGTCGTAAAATCACCACTTCCATGCACCCTATAAATGTATAGGGTTCTTCGCTTATCAGTGCAAGTCGAACAGTTCAAACACACTACGCATAGTTTAAATATATATATATATATATATTCGGGTAAAAGAAAGATGAATTCCCAATTTTATCTGCTAAAAAACTAAATTCTGAAGTAAAAATCAATTTACCTAGTCCCTTCGCGTCGGGGAGGCATCATGGTGATGTATGTAAAATTTGAAAATTTTCCCACAGTTTGACAAAAATTGAACTTGAGCTAGAAGCCAATGGGAGCAAGCACTACCACCACGTGATGCATGGATTTCAGGGAATATAATTATGCAATGTATGGCACCAATTCTATTGGGATCATAAGAACTATATAATGGTAAAAATAATGTGTACAATCAGGTAATATTTTTTATTAAACCTTGTATCGTTGCACTCGAGTATTGGATGCTCTGGTGTGATTTATAATATAAAATGCATCATTATAATATTTTTTAATTTGGAAAATTTTAAACCTAGTGCAATATTCCATATTCAATGATGCACTGGTGTGATGGATAATACCAAACGCACTGCGCATAGAAATTTGAAATTAAAAAATATAGTCATGTTTTTTAATTTGGAACGTTCTAAACCTAACACAGTGCACTGTAGTCCAAGCTATAAAATTCACCATTATAGTTGGGTTTTTTTTTTAATTTGGAAAATTTTAGCCCTAGTGCAATACACCCTATTCAATGATGCAATGTTGAGATGGTTAATATCAAAGGCACTGTAGATATAAATATAAAATAAAAATTATAGTCTTGTTTTTCAATTTGCAAATTTTCAACCCTAATGCAGCGCAATGTTGTCTATGTTAAATTTTTTCTCCATTGATCTACAAGAAAATATGAAATTTGTACGAAGCGAATTATGCAGTGGAATAATCAAAGAGAATGTACACTAAACAGAAAATTCATAGCACAAATTTCTGATAAATCAAACAAGAATTCATCAGATAATAGCAACATTAATCTTCATTCATTTATCAATAATACAATGATTATACAATAAATAGAATTTGAATATTGTGGATAGGATTCAAAACTACCAGCTCAAGCTTACTAGATAGCTAACTCAGTGTGTCTAAATAACTACTGGAGCTCACTAGTCTAACTCTAGATGTCTAAATCAGTCTACAATTAGTTAAGTGATGAGGTAGGTGGGAAAAATGTGTCACTCTCCCTGCATGCATGAAAAATTAGCACTAGGTGAACTGAAATTGATCTAACTGATTGTCACTAGAGGATAACTTAGCATAACTTCTTACCTACCACAACCAACTAATGGACACTGTTGGTGGCACTCAGAGTGGGATCCTAAAATGCAGGGATTAGTCTTAGAGGCACATAAACTCATGCATCCACATGCAATAAGTGGAAAATAACCTCTAGGTGTGCCCCCCATACTACAGTATAGTAATAATAACTCCCTAAGTTAGGAAAAATGAAAAAATAGACTATATTGGACAAAGGAGGATTAATTAATCCTAAAAAACCCCCTTAATCCTAACTTTGGACAACTTCAGCCATAGAAACTAGGCCAAAAGTCACCCATACAATCTAAATGAAATAAAATAATGCTTAATAAACTAAGGGAAATAGGGAAAAACTCATGGGAACCCCCCCCTCCCCCTCAAAATAAGAAGGAATCAAGAAACAAGCTACACTTAAGAGAAAAAAATTCTCTTTGAGAAAAAACTTGTGAAACATTTGCTGCAATCTGCAACACTGTGGAGGAGTAATGAAGAATATTGGTACTTCTATGCATCAACATCCTAGGAATGTGCATGTGAACCTCTTAGTCTTCTTCTAATATCATTAATATTTCTTTTTCTTCTTCTTTATCAAGGAAGAATGTAATGATCCATTTTGTTCTTCAGTGGGTCAAATTGTGGATCATTCGGTATCATCAAGTAGCATCTTTCTGGAAGTTTTTTGCACCACTCTAGATATAGAAAAGTTGTGTGGTAGAGTGAAACATGTTCATTCTGATACTAGGACCATGTTTTTATTTTGTCATCTGGATTCCCAACACCATGTCTAGCTGCTTCAATGACCTTTTGGGCCCATTTAGGCATCTAATTTGGAATAGGAGTTGAATCTAGATTCTCTTGAGGAACAACCTCAATATCAAGATCATGCTCATATTGATCATCATCATCTGAATCTAAAACATGAGTCAATATATCATCATCAAATAGAAATTGAAGAGCGATTATACCTTCTTTTTATTTTGGTCAGTCGTGATCCTAACATCATCCCGTTTGGCACATTTAACACTTCCTCCTTTCTTAACTAACCATTACGAACTTTTTGTTAAGCTCTTTTCTGAATCCTTAAAGAATGAAAAGATTTATGAGTAAGATTTCTTCCTTTCACACTTGTTAAAGTATTTTAAAGGGCGTCTATGTGGTATCATTTATCCCTTTTTCAGACTATGTAGACTAGTTAAAGAAAAGGACCATCCTAGCACCTTCCAGCTAGGAGTGTTTCCCTTTGTATCATTTTATGATTTTTTTTGGACATTGGGACCTTAATATATGAAAAATATCACTTATGGGTTGTATTTAAGATCTTTTCCATCCCTCTCATAAATAAAATATTTCCAAGAAAACTTGGTTCCATTCATTCTCATATAATTACTTGAATCGCCATTCAATCAATATAGGTTTATCATTTTTCATCTTGGTTGGATCACTACCTACGAAAAGTAAGTCTCTTTTACCATTTTGGCTAGGGGATTTATCCTTTGTAAACTTTATCTCTTTTTTTTGGATTAGGAGACTGTTGTAGAAAAACGAGACACATTGGAATCTTCTTCATGTCTTCAAACTCTCTAAACATGAAAACACCATCGAGCATTTACCATCTTGGGCTCGAAAAAAGTCTATGAGAGAATATCATAATGAGCATACATCTATCACTTCTTCGAGCTCCTTAAACTATGAACACTAGTACAAAATGAGGAATTAGCTACTACGTGACTAAAAATTCTAGTCACCACGAGTTTTTCAAGTGATTTACTACTAAATATGAGCAATTTTGATTGACCCAACTATAAATGACTAAAATTAACGACTAATTTAGTAACCAGTTAACAAATATGACTAGATAATAAGTGACAGAGTTAAAAATAACTAACATAAATGACTAATTTAGTCATGACATAAAAAAATGACTAACTAGAAGAATATGAATTAGTCATTTATGTAATTCATTTTTAATTGTGTCATGGAAAATTGCAATTGTGACAATGAAGTGTTACAATTTAGTAAATTGTCTACCTTATATTAGTAATATTAGTTCCATGCACCTCGATCCTCAGAGATCTAACAAAGAAATTGTATGAATTTCCTCTTAACCATGTTTATCCCTGTTGCGCCATTGAAGCAAACCGTTAACCACGTGCCAAAGGAAAATTAGGTTCCTACAATAACGAATAGGTACTAGAACCAGTACCATATTGATACCTAGAAGCATCAATATAGCTAGTTTTTTATCCTTTAATGTAAGAGTCCCAAGTCCCATCCTTAGGTGTTTTTCTAAATTCGATATAACTATCATGATCTATGAACGTTGAACTACCTGCCCTAGTCAACGTAGCTTCACCAGAATCAATTCCTTTAAACTTCATAGCAATTGATCCAAGAATAATTGAACAGGTGGAAGCACTAAGAACAATATTTTAACCAATCAAAACTCAATTATAATTAAACTGGGGTGTTGAACCAGAACCAGTCTCAGATCCATATGCAGTAAAGGTAGAGTCCTGACCCCATCTCGGAGTTTCAGGTAAATATTTCGACTCCTCAACCTCTTACATGCCTGAGCTCACAGAATATGATACACACAATGTAGTGATGACCTCTCCTTATCGCTATCAAGTTAAACCTCCCTTATGCATTATTGGCGAGGTAAATTTTGCATCTAACATCACCACCCAAATTTGACAATGGAAAATTGCATTTTATACAATGAATTCTTGCGATTTACTAAATTTTAACACTGCAGATGGATTCAAAGACTCCATTTAAAGGGATCCTTGAATCCATCTGTAGCCTTAAAATTTAGTATTCATTTCCAAGTATTGCCATGGATAAAAGTGCAATGGAGAGAACTTGGAGTCTCGTGAAGAGACAAGGGACAATTACTTTGTAAATTTGAAGAAGACTTCTGTTGCTTTAGATTCAAAATCTCATTCTTCTCATCCTATTACAAAATCGTAGGTTGGCTTTTTGGTTTTGTGTGAAAATTTAGCATCCTACATGCTAATCTTGGTTATAATCTTGCATATTGATTCTTTCTTGTGAATGCTGTAATTCTTGAGCTTGATCAGGTTTATTTAGTTCATATGTTATCATGGATTTTCCTTCCCTTATATGTATCATATTTAGTTATTAAGGTCTTGGGTGTGCCACCATTTAAACTCCTATAGAACAATTCACCACCTCCTACCCACATGCAAAAACATCTTGATATTAGATGATAAGTTAGATAGTTCAAATAAAATAGGAGCAAGGGTATAAGGAAGATACACCAATAAAACAAACTAAGTAATAACTATAAACAAACATATACCACTTTCTTCATATCCTCTAATATTTTCTTCAAAAATTGTTATAATACAACCAATTATGGAGGATTTCAATATTTTAGCAAACTTGTTCATGAGATGGACCGCAAACTTTCTACAGATCCAATTGTAAATGTTCGTTGCAACATGAACCACCTCAAACTCTTTGCAAAAGATGAGGGAATCATATTAGGAGCTAAATCAAAGTCGACATGTACAAAAATATGATTATACTTTCTACATTTATAGTGGAGGAAAAATTACATTATCACAACATCACATACAACATTATTTTCATCAAGTCCCCTCCAGAGGAGAATTTAAAATTGCTTGAATACACATACAACTAAGTAAATAGAAAAATAATTAACTAGTCAAGGCCCATAGATCTTATGTTAACCATGTTTAAAATTGGTTAAATGATATGTCCTACACACCTAACACAGAGTGGGCACTCTAAACCCCAACCCCACCTTCACTCTCAATATATATACATAGAGAGAGATATTAACTATTATATAATATTAATATAGATTATGTGATCGATATTATGTTAGTATTATATATAATATATAATATTAATATGATGTGTTTTTAATATATAATATTATAATATCTAACAAATTTTGAAAAGGGGAAAGAAAAATTGGGGGAAACAAATGGGAGAAGGAAAAATTGTGTTAAAAAAATTGGGGAATTTCGCATACAACCTAAGCATTCTGAGAGACAAAGAAATCTATTGTAGATCATGACTGATTGTAATGAAATTATTCTAGAATGGTGCGTGGAATGGAGCATGATATTGAGTGCATTGGTAGAGGGAAGATAGATAAATTACCACATCATTATCTCTATTTTTTCATCAATTCTTTTCATAAGAAACAATTTTGTTAAGAAATGTGAAATAATTAATGATGCACATAATTTTTTTGACAGGATTCCTCAAAGAGACGAAATCACATGGACCCCAATAGTCACTAGGTATGCTCAAAATGGACCTGCAGAGAAAGCTGTGAATTTATTTGCACAAATCCAAAGAACACGAATGAGATTGAACGAGTTCACATTCGCAGTGTGGTCAAGGTAGTCATTGGGATTGCGGAAGTAGAAGAGAGAAAAAAATTCATGCTTGTATTCTAAAGACAATATTTGATTCAAGTATCTTTGTCGGAAATACCCTTGTTTATATGTATGCCAAATGCAAGGTTGTTAAGGATGCACAAAAAGTGTTTGAAAGTATGCATGAATGAAATGTGGTTTTGTGGAGCGGTGTGGTTTTGGGGTATGGTTAGAGATTTATTATGGATGATTTTTGGATGGTTGTCTTGCCAAAGGGATGCTGAAGTAAATATGAGTAAATCGATACCTCATTTTCTATTATGAGACAAAGTTCTTCTAGTCATTAAAATGTTGAACAGAGTCAATCCAAAATGGTCATATTTGATTCCCTGTGTATAGATGTTTGAAGCAACAATTTTCTAGAAGCTAATCATAGATCCGGTTTCAAAAATTTTGGTTTTATTCCATGTCTTGAATTCAATGCCACCTCAAATCAGTCCGATATGATTCATATAATATCTCTCTATCATATCTCTTCTTCATGGTCATGGTCATCAGGGTATTGGACCGGAGAGGTTCAAACTTTCTTTGTGGGTTTTTAGGGTGATGATTGGAATAGAGGTGTCAAATGTAGAGGATGTTGCAATGGAAGAGTGGTTTCCAAATTTCCAAATCAAACCATACTGTGAATTCTCTGCTCCTCATTTTTTCAATTTTATTCAAGGCGAGACAAAGGAGGAATCCCAACAAGCCAAAGGATGGTTTGAGACTGCAAGCACCTATGCAACATCACGTGAGTAGAAAACTATTTTCATAGTTTTTTTTGGAATGTCCATGGCATATTTTAAGTCAAAACATTGTTTTACTTGGGAAGCTCAAGATCACCTACAAAGAAAAACCTTACCAGGTCATAAAAATGAATGTGAATGACAAACCCAATCCTTGAAATAAAAATTTGAATTTATCAGTCCCCTAGTCTATGGGACACCATCCTCCCTTACATCGATAATAACATCCCTGGTGATTCCAAAGTGTCATACCTTTTGGATTTTGGTTTCTATGTATGTGACATTGCAAGCTATTTTAGTATCGTGGCCATATCCCTATGTTGGGATTATGTTCCACATTAATACTCATATTCTAATCCATTCTGTGTTGTGGTTAATCATACATGCATAATAATTATGAAACAAAGATGGTTTATAATTCATGTGGAACATTAATGATTGGACTAAAATGCCATCATGGGCTTGCACAGATTTCCTGGAATCATGATGGGCAAGGCGAAAACATGAACAACATGAAAATTTCATGGTTCCACCCTTGCTCTTGATAATTTTTGGCAGGCCCTCTTTGGCTTGTAGTGGCCAATAATATTCACCTATCAAAGATTACCTACACCAAAATATTTTTCAATCCATAATTATTTGGCTTGTAGTGGCCAATAATATTCACCCATTAAAGACTACCTACACCAAAATATTTTTCAATCCAGAAGTTGGCTTTGGGGTTCAAGTCCCTACATTTATAGGATATCATCCTCCATCACCATGGTACAAGTCCCTACATTGATTTTATAGCATCCTCCCTCACCATGGTACTCACATTGTCGGTGGTCTTAGTTTTATGCCCTTTGGGTCCTCTTTGGCTTGCAGTGGTTATTTATGTGATGTTTCAAGCTATCTTTCTACTGTGGAATATTGTAGGATTATGTTCCATATAAATACTCTTCTTTTATTAAGTATTAAAAATATAGAATCTCTATTTTTCACAACTATTTCTAAGTGATTCCCATTTTTGTCAGATTATGCCCATTGAAGATATTTTTTTTAGACATAAGATTTCTCAAACTTGTGGTAAGGCCTATCACTCCAATATAAAAATACATGGTTGGAAAACTTTGTTTTCCTTGTATTCTATAGAAAAAATTCTCGTTCAAACACTGTATCATATGGTGTGTTGGTCTGTTGCACATCATAACAAACTTAAAATCTATCTCCATGTACTAGTCAAATCTATATTTTTTGGATTGATGATGTTGAGATTAGTATTAAATTCAAATTTTGGTTGGAGTTTTGAGGTTTAGAGTTAATATCAATGGTTATTCCTTTCACAACAAATTGTTATTGCAAACTGCCATAGGCTATTTCACGTGTGCGCTTGGATTTTCACCCCACATTTAAACTCTTTACATAGAAAAGATGATTCATAAGGTTTAATACATGTCTGAAATCCTTGCCAATCCTAAAGCAGACAATAAGGTGCAAGTTCCAAATTGATGTCTTTGCATTATTCTTCTCTCCAACATTAACATATTTTAATGGTTTTGTCTGTTAGAGTTAATACCTTTTTCCATGGATTTAGCTTTGTTTGCATGGGTGTCTCATCCCACTGCAGTATGTATGTTGTATTCTTTCATGCAGAATGTTGGCAATAGGACGTAAGCCACTCAAACTCTATTCCTACTCTATATGTATTGTGGACATTTGCAGTTGAAAGTGTCATTAATTGAAGCTTGAAACATAAAATAGTCTTGCATGAAACTGGAAATGCTGCTTAGAAAAGATCAAATTATTCAGTATGCCAGAGGAATCAAATATATTAAAATGATTAGAAAATTCAAATTTTAATTTATGTAAAAAGTCTTATGATAAAAATAATATATCGTAGACTAATAAGGTTGAAATGGGTGACGCTAAAGAGTAAACAATATTCAAAGAAATTATGCTTCCTTCATTGCTATGAGAGTATCATTTGCTCCTCTACAGAAGTATAAATTTGGTTCCTATTAAAAATGGTACTCTCTTTTGGGGAAGGATTTCACATTGTCTAGATCGATTGATTTGATTGATATGAAAAGCTTCTAAAATATTTAGAATCATAGACACTCTTTTGGCCCCATAGATATAATGTACTAAGCTTTGGTTAAAAAAATAGCTATTGGAAGAATACTATTTCCGGATGACATTTGAGCATATATTTTTGGGTGTCACTTTTGTTGTCTCTGAGTGATTGAAACTCAACTAGCGTTATATTATAAATTATTCACTTATCCTTTTCTATGCAACATATGTGAAAAAAATTAAGAAATAGAATCATCTCATGATGAAATAAAATGTAGTCTTTAGGAAGACCAACATGTTGAAATATGTTGTCCTGCCACGAACTTGGTTTTGCAGTGCAATGAATAATGATCTTCCTAGCTCCAACCAAGGAAGAGACACGATTGAAGGTAAGATTTAACTTGTTATATTTTGTTTATTGTAAGTTCATAATCACAATTGCTTCTCTCTTTAATGCTAATTCTGTTTGTACCATAAATGTCAGTAATTAATGTGTTGATCCAGATTTTAAATATTCTATCACTTAAATTGGAAAAAGTTGCTCAAACTCTTCCTATATTTTTTCTATGGAAAAATTTTCATTTGCAATTGTGAATGTGACCATGTAACTAATTCAAGAGAATAATGTCCTAGAAATGTACCACTTATTAGAGTATATGAAGCTTCATTCCCAAAAATATTTATTCCCCTGTTACTTTACCCAACTTTATTTTTAGAAGGAAATTGGATATCTATGTGCAATGCAAGCTAGATTCAGCTTCGCTATAGCAAGAAAAACATGGGTCTTCTGGAAACACTAATAAAAAACATATACTTAGTGTTACTTGTTTTAATTAATCATGTGTTCCCTTTGTTGATTTGATGTCCTATAATACTGTTGATATTTGTGTTGTTGATTTTTGTGTTTTTGTACTGTGGAGCTTAGACATGGATCTTTGTACTACTAAAGGGAAAGTTAATGTAAATGCAACACAACCGATTGTTAAAAGAATTCCACCTTTCTCAATTAAGTCAACTTTAACAAAACCTACAACAAGCCACTTGTCAAAGAGGCTTGATTCGAGTATTTGTGGAACTATTTGGTGGAGATTTTCTTTTGGTTAATATCATTTTGAGATTGTTAACTTTATAGTATATGGTTAAATATTGGAGCACTCCTTGAAAGAGAGAACTTATTTTTATTATGATCCTCAATTATAGCAGTTTTCACTTTATTTTTACATTTTCTGATGATCAGGTGCATTAAGGACATGTTATTGAGGAAATAAAAAGCAGCTCAAAAGAGTGCTGCCTAAGACAACCAAGAAGTGAATAGGAAAAAACTTGAAGGAGGTTGCTTGCACTAGGTGCGCTATGGTTTTAAATAATTGATTTTTCCTTATGATCACGCATTTTGACTAATTAGTCTGTAAATATTAGGTAGATGTTATAGCTGACTATTGTGAACCAAGTTACCAATCCTTCTGGTTCACTATATTATGAAATTGTTAATGTTAAAGAAAAAATTCTAATAGCCTTGGAGAACTGAATCGGTTTTCTATAGTTTCCAAAGAAAAACAAAACAAAATTGTCAATTGAAATTCCTTAATTTGTATATGATGAAGATGCCCACTGATCTATTCAAGTTCAAGCAGAAAAAGAACACAAAATCTAGAATAGAATTTGCATTTGCAAAACAAAATCTCGATCTAAAAGTCAAATAATAAGATTCAATCATGTTGTAGGAAAGTAAATGGACCACATCAACTGACATGCCAAACTCAATTGGATGAATTTGGAATGTTTCTTTTCTGAATCAAGCTTGACATATTACTACTTTTCAGTTCCTTTATGGTCTCTTTCTAACCTTTTTGTCTGGAACACTTGTTCTTGCAAGCAAAAAATTTGTAAGAATTTTGTTTCTCGTTGTTGAAAATCCATGAATTCATCTCTAAACTTATCCATTGTTTGTTGTTCCTAAACTCATTTAATTTTCTTGTCCTTAATTGTTTCATTTGAGTTTCCTTCAACCCTTAAGTGTATGCTGAGGGGTAAATAATCTTAGAAGGATTCAAAGTTTGATGAAGTCCATGATTGGAGCTAATTATAAGTTATCCCTAAGAAATAGTGTAATTTTAAGTTTGCAACAATGGTCCCATAATTCCAAAGTTTAGTCACACTTATAGATCATTGTTTTGTATTTGCTTAGTATATTAAATTTATGTGACCCTAGGATTGTAAATGGGTTGGTGGTTAGTAGTTTGTTGTAATATATTAATACTTGTGTTGTAAATCTTCATTTTGTGCATATTGTGTTGTACAAATATACTTCATTTAGGAGAATATGGAGTTGAGATATTTCCCAAATTTTTGTGCTAACATGTATGGTTGCTACAATTGTGAAACAACTAGAGTACTGGTAGATTACCTATCAAGTGGTGGCTTAAGGTGGAAACTTGTATACTAGGAACGAGGCATAATTGGGCAGAATACATCCCCATCGTATCTTATGCACAATGATGGATTGTAACTTGTAAGTCATGGTACATTGTTGTTGACTTGGGTATTTGAGAACATGACATAATTGACATCACTAGTGGTTGTGGGAAGAATACATCCATCATATCTTATGCACAATGATGGAATGTAATTTGTAGGTCATGGTACATTGTTGTTGACTTGGGTATTCGAGCACATGACATAATTGACATCACTAGTGGGTGCAACACAAATTGCAGTATATGAGGTCCACGTAGTGGGTGTCACTAGTGAGGTCAACTTGTCCTTAGCCACAAAAGTATAAGACCATAAGAAGTTGATCAATAGGATTTATTTGCAATCAATATATTGGAGTGCCAATTCAAGGACATTGAGATGGAGAGTGATGTGGTAGATTCACTTGAGGTTCTAGACTGATGAAGCAAAGGAGGTGGTTAGGATGAGCGTTCCTTGTGGAAGTGGTTCCTTTATGTTTCTTGTGGTGATAAATCATCTCACATACCATCAACTAGCAAGAGAATAGGGAAGGACATGTCTGATAAAGGCAATACAAGAAATTCATCTAAAAAGGATTTTAATGAAATTGAAGAAACTGTTGTTAGTGTCAGCAGAAGAAGTAATGATCAGTTAAAGAGGCCAAGGGCCTTTAAATCAAATACTAGAGACTTGTCCAGTAACAGTTCAAATTATGACCATGAAACATGAAAATCAGATCATGAAAATATGATTGGGGCAAGTGAAAAGGTTGTCGTGCGTACATATTCCTCACCACCATATTGTAAGGACAATCTTAGTTCATGTGGAATGCTATTATTCTCAAGAACCCCAAAAAGAATCATAGGGTGGTTCTCTATCTTGTGAATTAGCTGTGGGAATTTGTTTGAATGTTTCAAGATCAAAGGACATATCCCCAATTACTGACTTGAATGCCTAGGAATATTGTTGTAATGATATTGATATGAAGGAGACTATTGACCTCGGTAAGAAGATGCTTTTGAGAAAATAAAATGTTGGAAATGCGACAGACTTAAACAATCCTTGTGCTACTGAGAGAGTGGAAAAATAAAAACTAGATATGTGCTCTAATGTTTTGACAAGTATGGTAGGCCAAACAAGTCAAACTGAAATTAAATCAAATGAACAGTTGGGAGAAACTGTTTACATCTCACCTGATTTGGTGCCAGATTCTACTCTGGATATACATGTTATTTCCAGTGAGCACAAAGAAAATATATCAGAAAAGCAAAACAATGATGATTCATGCAATATTAAACTTGAGTAAATTAACTTTGTCATGGGTAATCAGAGTACACAAGAAAAGGTATGAAATCCAATAGGTAATATTTTGAAATTCACTAAGAATTTATTAGATACAAATTTTGCATGTTTGGAAGGAATACCTGGCATTGTTGTTAAGTAGGTGGACTCGGGTGGAACTATAGATGTCATTGGTGAGGTCAAATTTTCCTCAGAGCAGGGAACATTGTCTCTGCAAGACCCTGCTACTTATATTTCTAGGATGTCTACAAATTCTAACCTCCAATATGTATATGTATATACAGATTCTCATCTAGAAAAATTTCCAAACGTACCTTATACAGAATCCATGAAGTTCACAGTCAGGTCTAGTCTAGTGGAGCTCCCTTCGGCTGGTTCACCTCTGCAAAAGGAAACCCATAACAAATTTATTGTTGAAGGAAACATATCGTAGGAAGTGGTTTCATCATCCTCTATTTCGGTAACACAAGACAATTTTAGTGCAAATTATCTTAAGATGACAAATGTGATCGAATCAGACTCAGGGTGTCAGCAAGGGCATGATCTTGTTCCTTCATGTGCATCTAGCCAAACGGGGTTCCCTTCATCTAACAAGCCAATATTTACTACATTATAAGAAAACATAAATGCAATGGATAATATTTTAAGTGCTTCCCAAATTCCAAAAACCATGAATATGGATGTCCAAAAACTAGTTCCGAGAATGGTTTCCTAGCCATGAAAAGTTCACATTCATCGTCAGAGCCTGGTATAGATGGTAACCAGGTTTCAGCTGAAGTCACTCCAGATTCTGAGGCAACAATTGAATAACCATCCAAGTTGGTTATTAATAAGAATTCATTTTCTGTATATGTAGTCAATCAAATGGATCTTGACAGACTTGCGGATGTAGAAAATGTGGACATTGAGCCATTTGAAATGAAAGAGCCCTTGGTTGCATCTGAACCAATACTTGAAGACAACTGAAATGATCCTAACATGGTATAGGATGATGTAAGTATTGTTATGCTCTATTTTAGGTTCCAAATGTCACCAATTAAAGCAATATGCTTCCATGATGATCTCTTATAAGCAACATTCCCAGCCTTTATTTGTCTACATATGTTGGGTTGTCTTCTAATAATGTGAATATAAGGCACAAATAATTTTTTTCCTAGAAAGAGACAATGTTTGCAAAGCAACATATAAAAGTAAGTAGAAGCTAATAATCCTTTTAAAATACCACAGTTGAGATAATATAGCATAAACCAATGGGGAGTCTTAGCTTCCACCTTGCAAACATCCTTGTTCCTGAATGGCATCATAATAAAGCTATGTAAGCATCATTAGGTTTTGATTGGAGAGCTTGTTGAGAAATTCTTCTCTTCCATAGAACATCTTTCTGACCTTTGTTTTTGTAACCTTCCAATTGAGTCAATCTGAACTTTGATTTTAAAGTAATTTTTAACTAACCAAGTTTTCTTCCTAGTATATCTTTATTCTTGTCTTGCCATGTACCCAGTTCCATGTAGAACTTAAGTGTACCATTTCTTTTAGGAAATATCTCTTCTCTCACACAATTTTAGAACTCTAACTAAAGTACAACGAACACAAAAAACAGAAAGAGAATAAATGAAAAGCAGGCTGTAGAACTCTTAAATATTATTAAAAAAAGAGAAGTATTGATGGAAAAATCAATATTATTAAAGGAAAAAGTCAGAACTAAAAGTTTCAGCAGTATTATGTACAAAACTGCAGAGGTATTCAAACTACAGTTATGTAAACTACTGTTTAATGTTCTTGATTTGAATTTTGATACATTCGAACTATCTCACCATAGCAATTGCAAACATAGAAAAAATGTTTAAAAACAATCCAAGCATGAATATATAAAACCTTGTCAAAAATAAAAAATATTAGTCAAGTAACTAGTCTCATAGACAAAACAATCTAGAGAAATTACAAATGACTAAATTCATCTATAGTAAGGGACCATGAATACTTACAGTTATCCCCAATCCGAACTTGAAACTTATGAGTATTACTAGTAGCAATCCAACCATATAACAAGATATTGAGTTCACATTAGCAACATAGTATTGTGAACTAGATCTTATATCCACACCTGATCAAATATGGGTTTAGATGTTAGCTTACATTTTGTTTTGTAATTTCCCTCTAGTGTGCATGGTTATTTAATTAACCAAGGAAAAAATAGTTAATTAAAATAAAAAATTTCATTAGTAATGGAGATGTTAAGTACTTACCTAAGAGCACTGCCTGTATTCCATTAAGAAGGATAGATGCAGTAAGAAATGGAACCAACTCTGAGACTCTTTCTGCAACACTTGGCTACTTGTGAAGAGATAAACCAAGACATTTTTGCAAAGAATAAAAACTATTGCAAATATTATGTTGATGATTGAATATGTAGCCACTGAAACAAAAATTGAAAAGCATGCAACCTTAGAAGTCCCAACACCAAGTTCATTGGAGACCCTTACACTACAAAAGGGAATATTTTGAACAATGAAGAACATTTGGACTGTAATGCATATGGAATTCATATATTATAGAAGTCCTTGAATTGTGAAACCCAAGGAATATAGTTAGGAAACAATTAAATCATTAGGGAGATATTATGGCATGAATCTGTGTTTTATTCTTAAAAGTAGTTGATACCTTGTTCTGGAGTAATGCATGCTTTGTTAAATCGCATGTTTGATAATGATTAAGAACTTCATTATTCTGCTCTAATTTCTCTGAATATTGAGTAGAATTAAGAAATGGAGTATAAGTTGGTGATGCCTATGAATGGAGGAGACACGGAATCACTGGTTTCTGTTTTAGAAGAGGAGGTAATCCAATCATTATTGTTTAATGAGGTTAGATAAATTTTTGTGGTTCCTAAAGTACCATGCAAGGTTGTATCTCTTTGCAATCATTTGGGTTTGTTTTTCCCTTTTGTAAAATATGTTCACCCATTTATCTCTACAATAGGGGTTTTTCAGGTCTCATTTTTTTAGCTATGCTCTATTTGAACAGTCATGCCAAGTTATTTGTTGGTTCTTAATTTTTGTGCATACAATTAACATTGGGTTTTTACATTAATATTTTGATAAACAAAAAACATATACCGGAGTTGAAGTGTGTCTCCAAAGAAAGGATAATGAGGTACCACTCAATTTAGTGAATGGCCAAATTTCAAAGGAAATGGTTGAAGAGGAGAAAACACTCAAAGAAGAAAATACTATAAATGGAGGAGATGCAGAGGCATTGATATCTGTTTTGGAAGAGGTAAACCCGACCTCACTGTTTGATGAGACTATATAAATTTTTATGGTTCGTCAAGTACCATGCAAGATAGTATCTCTTCCTATACATTTGGGTTCATTTTTCTCTTCTTGTCTCATGGGGTTTTGATATTATTACTCTAATATCTAAAAAAGGTAATTTGGGCTTGAAGCATGTCTCATAGGAGAGGGTAATGAGATACCACTCGAATTATAGAATGGCCAAATCCTAGAAATTACAAAGGAAATGGTTGAATAGGAGAAAATACTTGTAGAAGTATGTTTGAAACACCAGGGTGTAGAAATGGAAGTATCAATCAAGAGTGAAAATATAGAATTGAGTGACTCCATGTTTAGCAAATTGGATGAACTTTTGAATCAGACTGAGATGTATACAAAGTTCCTACTGGAGAAGATGGATGATATGAATTTTGTAATTTATACCAATGTTCATGTTATTTCATGTTTCTTAATTTTAATATCTTGTCCTTTTTCAGAGTGTTTTTATCCCTATGCATAGAATGCAGTTGCAGATAGTGCAAGCAACTCAAGGGACTAATGTGAAGAGATCTAGCAAAATAAAAGCAGTTGATGCTCGCAAAGCGGTAATTTTAACTCCTCTCAGGAACTGCCTTACGTTTTCCCTCGTTAAAATGTATTAAGTGCTACATTGTCATAGATGTTCAATTTCTTGTGGCATTGTGTGGCTACCATATGATTAATGGTTGTAGACTAGAACATAGGACTCAGGAATCTATCCCAGATGTTTCAAGAATGGATCCCATGCATATCTCTTCAATATCAATGATGTATCATTTCCAAATATGAATCTAAAATATATCCGAGAAGGATCCCAATTAAATACATATCCAACCATATCCAAGAGGGAGGGGGTAAGTATCCAGTAACAAAAATTATGAGTTGTTCCTTTTGGATTAACTTCTAGTTATTGTAAAACCATATAATTGTTTTGTATTTTCTTTAATTCTTCCTAATTCCAGCATATACATATTAAGCTTAAAATTTACAGGAATGTATTTTATTGTATTCGGCATTGGGGAAACATTTTATGTCAAACTTCCACTTTTAAACAAAGAAAATTTTGTACATGGGAAATCCATGTGCTTGTGTACTCTGGGAGGAAATTCCATTGTGTGACCTACATTTTTCTATGTGAAAATGCAATTTTAAAACCTTTAAACATCAGTTGCTTCCCACAATCATAAGTGACCTCTGAAAGAAATTTAAGTGTGTCCTAGTAAAATAGAGATTATGTTACTGTGTTTATCATACTATTGACTCGAGCTTCCTAGTAGTATTTCTCCAATATGATTACAAGTTTACAACTCTTACAAGTGTTGATCTTGGTGACAAGTCAATCAGAAGGAGAACTATTTGAAGAATCTCTTTCTTGTGTTAAGTGTTGTGGTCGGGATGGTGGATGTCAAGGGAATTCAGATGATAGGGATAGTGATTTAAAAGTGGTAGCAGAATTTGTTTCAATGAATCTTTGCTGCCATTTAAGTAAAATGATTTAGATGTTGAGTACTAGATTGATATGGATCTTTCAGTGTGAACACATTGAGATTGTAACTTTGATTTTATTGATATTTTTTATGAAGATCCCTTTGTACAGTTCTTATATCCCATGCTGTGCTTTATAATGTATCTAGTTGTTGTTGGTTGTGATTTAGTAATTACGCTTTATAGAATCAAATCCTGCATTAGATCATATACCCATTAGATGTTTGAACTTTAAAGTGTTGCAATGGAAGATTTACTGCAAATTAGGAAAGCATAAAATGAGTTCAGAAGCATTGAAATACCATGTACAAACTAAAGAAGAATTCTAAGGGAGAGATTAGAAACTCATGTTGCACATTCATTTCTTTGTATAGCTCTATTTCTTTGCAAGCTTTCAGTGAACATTCGTATATTGTATCAGGAATTACAACTTTCTAGTGCAAATTACATTTTCTTCTAAGAACTAGCTCTAGAAACCATTTTGAATGTAATTGTCACTTGATGCTTTTGATATCTTGTAATTACGCATGTAGGGGTGTTGCATTGTATTTTGTGTTTCTCTGTTTATGTTGATAGATAGCATTTCTAGAATTTTCATATGGATTTGGGTGAATAACAACTAAGTGGATCACGTATAAAAGTTGTTGGAAGGTTCAAACCTTGCATTCATATGGGGTGTTTTGACCTCGACACTTTTGTAGAACTCAACCAACATGCACAGAAGGTTAGGAATTACTAAAAACTGCAAATGTAATGCTAACACTGTCTTCTGTAGATTTTAGACATCATTACAACACAAACATGCTAAGCGGTGAAAAAAATAATGCTATTAGACTAAGTTTGATTCTTAATGCAATGGTAGTGTCCAATATGTATGAAGGATTATTCATTAGAGGACATTATAATTGACCAATATTTCAATTGCATTACATAACATGTAAGCATATTCTCTATTTCCTTATACAGTTGAGTTGGAAACCAAAATATTAATCCTTATGTTGCTAGGTGTGGATTTACAATCAACTTTTAGATGCCCATTAACATGCATACCATGGTTCCTGGATGCAGATAAAAAAATACCCCAAGGATGTAACTGAAGTTGAAGTTAAACCAGATGGTTGTTGGCGTCCAGAACATGATGGTGAAAATAAGTTACACGAGGATTGAATATTGCCTGATGGATCCATCAATATGAAAAATCAATATATCAAGAATCAAAATGTAATTTTGAAACAGGTGAAGCAAGACCATTGGAAAAAGGTAAAGCAAGAGGATGTCTTATTAGAAGGGCATATGACATTAAAAATTGGAATCAAGAGAAATCAAGATGGTTGCTCAAAAGTGAGTGGTGCAGGTATTCAACCTTCTGAAGAAAACAATATGTCTAGATAAATTGATATGCAGAAATTCAATGCCATGCTTCATAGAAGCAGCAGTGCAACTGTTGGCAACAGAGTTGATGAAGATGCAAGGGTTAACCAAGAAGCAAGTTGGAACATGGAATTTTCAGAAATAATGATGTTGGATTTGATTCTACGTCTTCAGGAAATGCCTATCCTCCATGTAAATATGGTAGGCTTGTTCATTCAGAGGCCCATAAAGAGTCTGAAGTTGTAGTTCTAAGTGATTTAGAAGAGGGGAATGGGGATGAACTAAACATTGGTTCGTCAGCTACATCAACATTTGTGGGTTTAGATAATCTTGGTCTAAGTGGATCATTAATGTTAAATTGTCAGGAAGTTTTACCACAGGGTGCACAGGTTGATAGCAGTCATATTCCATTCCTGCTAGTTCATCTAGACCTCAGAATTCCTTTTGCAAAAATTCACTCCATGATAATGTGAATCCTTCCCTTGAATTATTTGTGGGAAATGGTGGTGATTCGACTTTACCGCAAAAATAGGTCAATGGGACTAAAAGGACACAATCAGTATAAGTACAATGTGGGAGTGCAAATGTAGCTCCTATAAAAAACCAAAACTATATCTATGACAAAATAAAGTAAAAAGAAAAAATACAAGTAGTAATCCCACCTCCGAAACATGTATATAACCGTATCTAAGGCACGGTGAGGAGTGAACATGAAGCAGATGAATTCAAGAACATCCGAGTCTAATAGTCGATGGTGATGGGGGCGGACTAGGAACTGGCTCGCTATCTGTCCTTTGGAACTCTCTAGGTTTCCTATTGTATGATGCTTGTTGAATAAATATGCCAATTTGTTTTGAATTTTAGAATAAATTCAACCTCAAGATTGCCCAATAAGTCAAAAAAAATAATTCAAGTCTTCAAAATTTGTTATTAGTTTATTCGTATATGCCTATGATTTTTTTTAAAAATTTTGAGGTTTCTAGTTGGGGTTTATGAGTGGATGGGTATCAAATACATGAAGGATTTTACAAAAGACAATTAAAAGTAAGTTGACTGTACCTATCCATACTGCACAAGAAATTGTTGAACTTTGTACTACTATCGAATTTCCATAAAGCAGAGGACAATATGGAAAAATATTGGTACTATGGTAAACATAAATTAAACTAGAATAATCCTATATTCCTTGTTAAGAATCCCATACACATCTATCTTCCTATGATGGTATAATACTCTCAAAGAAAGCCATCTTTAAAATACTTTGAACAAGAGAAACATGGATAATGGTTGTTGTAGATGTTTGAGATATCAGTCAACACTAAATATGAATATTGTGCCCCCTGTGTATAATGTGACAAAAATATAGAAGGTTTAATAAAGTTTTGCAATATGCATCACACTCTTTTGATCTATCTAGTTAGTTCATGTTGTGTTCCAAAAGTTGTAAAGAAGAGGAAGGAGTACTGATCAACTGATCTCGTTTTCAGGTGTCAAACAATCTTCTTCATGATGCAAACAACAATTTCAAAACATTTATATTTTGTTCTCAGAGTATGAAGACAAAGATATGATTATCTTGTTTAGTTTCTTTGTTAACCAGGTTCCATTCAAATTTAGATATCTTGGCATGACTGTAGATGAATCAGTAGATAGTTTAACATTGGATGTATGCTTGTCATTCCTATAAATTTTTGGGAATTTTGCATTTTGCATCATTCAAGCATACAAAATAATGATTCTCAAGTTACTATATATACATAATGACTTACCTTGTAATAGTCCTTCAAGTATTTCAAATGCATTTATTTGTTAGAATAATCAACCCATAGTTAGCTACCTTAGACATTAATTAATCCAATTTTTGTCTTATTTTTCTAGTTTCCATATTCCACCTTATGCAAGTTGTCCTCCACACATCCAAAGTGGTCAAAATTGCTAAATTTGAGTCATGGAGCGCTTGGGAAACCACTTGGAATCAAATCTACTTTATTCCTAGCCTTCCTAGTGCATGTCTGCTTTTTCTAAGTTTTAAGGCAATTGGGAAAGTTTGACTAAGTGAAGTTAACTTGTTTTTTGTCCTCATCATCCTCCACTCTTTTATCCTAATAAAAGCATGTATGAGTTTTCCTTCCATCATCTATTAGCTTTCCTAATAGATTTTTCCAATTCGCGAGCTCCTAGATAGATTTGGAAACTGCTTTATGCACCTATGGGGGATTTGCTTAGATTTAGTAAGCCTGCTTTTGACCAAATTCGAATGGAATCCTTATGCATTCGAATATCTCATGTAATTATTTATTTTGGAAGCCTATGAATTCACAGGTTTGGCTATTGTACACTTATTCAATACAGATTAGTGTTCTGCTACATATTCAGTCTCCTTTGTGTGTAATTTGCATGTGTAATTGGCAATTTTTGTGAGTGTAATTGTTCTAACACCTGGGTTCAATTTCCACATGGTATTAGAACCTTTGTAGATCAATTTATCTCCTTCCAATTTGTTATTGCAGGTTTGACATCATTGACTGGGAGCATTCTGCTAACTGAAGGGACAATTTCTGAGCTATGGATCAATCTCAGAAGATCATCTTGACTCCATTTAACTTCTTTGAATGAAAAGTAGAGATGGGGATACTGTTGAGAGAGAAAGGCCTCTACAGAGTGACTATGGCAACTAAAGCAGATCCCAATTCAGCTGCAGAGAAAATTAAATGGCACAACAGAAGGGATGAGGCCTATGGTCTCCTGTGTCTGAGCATATCCAGAGACCTCCTTCTCCATATTGATGGATTAACATCACCAAATGAAGTATGGGAGAATCTTTTTGATATTTTTGGTAATATAGATGAGATGAGGGGACATCGAATTGAAAATGAACCGATCTCCCCGAGTCCTAATAGCTTTGAATCCCTGCAACTCTATTTTTCCAAGTTTAAAGCCCTTGTTTTGCAGCTAAAACAGCGTGGGATCGAAAAGAAGGATGAGCAACTGGTTTTGGCCATACTCTCGAAGCTTTTCCATGAATATTCAGTGTTTGTATTGACCTTCCATGCCACAAAGTTGACAGCTCGAGCCTGGAAAATGCCTAGCCTTGCATATTTCATGGAATCTCTCACATAAGAACAAGATAAATTGGTGATGATGGGCACCATAAAACCTTCCAAATACCAAGCTCTAGTTGCTGGAGATTCGAGGGTGGATTCAAAAGGAAAGAAGAAAGCTAAGAAGCCACCTGAGCAAAAGAGAGACAAGAACAAGTCTCCATAGGAGCCTCAAGGTTCCAAGAAGAACCCCCAGAAGAAGAAAAACAAAGGAGAAATGAGCAAGTGCGCATACTACATTAAGGGCAATCATTCTAAAATCTCATGCATGAAGAAGAAAATAGACATGCTGACCCAACTCCTGGAGAAGAATGGCATCTCCCTTCCTGACAGCTCAACGAAGAGGGAAGGAGGATCAAATTCATAAGACATAGAGAGAGTTCATGCATTGGTTGCTGGCACAACAAAATCACCAAGTTTCATCATTGATTCTGGAGCTTCATTGATTCTGGAGCTTCAAGACATATGGTTTCGACCAAGGAGGCATTCACCTCACTTGACATGTCGAAAGGTCCACCAATTGTACTAGGAGATGACTCTCTCACTGAAAGTTTGGGCAAAGGGAGGATTGATCTTGACCATGGTAAGTTCAGCAATGTATTGTATGTTCTAGGTCTTGCCTCTAACCTATTATCAGTGTATCAGATGACCCACACAGGGTATCCAAAGAAGTTCATATTCTCCCCTGATGAAGTTGATATCACAAAGATCTCAAGTGGTAAAGTCATTGCAAAAGGAGTTGCAAATCACACTTTGAAGGTATACATGTTCTCACACTTCCTACCCTACTCGAACCCCTCTGCTCTTCTAATTCATGCTAATGAGGCAAGCAAGATTTGACATGAAAGATTTGGCCACCTTAATTACAAGTATCTTTCTAATCCTAGTGAAAAATAAATGGTCATAGGGTTACCAAAGATTAAGTTTTCCAAAGGAGTTTATCAAGGTTGCATCTTAGGAAAACACCTAGAGCATAAATTTGAGAAAGCTAGTCATGGGAGAACCTATGCACCTCTTGAGTTGATCCACAGTGATGTTGCTGGCCCATTTCCTCATATGTCAATGAGTTAGGCCAAATATGCATTGACATTCATAGATGACTTTTCCAAGTATTGCTGGGTTTACTTCCTGAAACACAATTCTGAAGTTTATGGCCTCTTCAAAGTCTTTAAGGCTTTGGTTGAAAACCAGTCTGGGAGAAAACTCAAGGTCCTTATATCTGAAAATGGTGGTGAGTATGTCAAGTATGATTTCATTCAATATTGTGTATATGCAGGTATTCAGATGTAGCATTCTATCTCTTACACACCACAGCAGAATGGTGTTGCTGAGAGGAAGAACAGATCACTGAAAGAGATGGAAACCTGCATGATGGAGGCTAAGAATTTTCCACTAAATTTTTGGGCCAAAACCTCATAAACAGCTTGATGGTATGAATCCTTTCAAAGCATGGAGTGGGCACAAGGCAGATGTGAACCATTTCAGGATTTTTGGCTGAAGGGCTTGGGCTAGAATTCCAACAGAAAAGAGGAAGGCTTTGCAGCCCCAAATCCAAGAGTGTCTATTTGTTGGGTACTCTGAATATTCAAAAGGGTACAAGCTGATAAATTTGAGCACAAACAAAGCCTTCATTGAAAGGAGTGTTCAGTTCCAAGAAGAGCCTTTAGCAGCAGTGGAAGTTGGAGAATCCTCTTCACCACCAGAACCATTGAATGTAAGTGAAGAGATAGTTGAACTTGCTGATTCTGATATGTCTGATAATGATGATTTAATTGCAGATCCTAACAGTCCTACAAGACCAAAATGGTTATCAAATACCATTCATGTAGATGGAGAACTAGCTGGAAATCCAAATGATCCTAGGAGGACTAGATCTCAGTTTGAGAGTGCTCTGTGCATGAAAGATCCTATGTTGGTAGAGAAATGATATCTGATGGTTGAATCAGACCCACAGACATATGAAGATGCAGCAAATGATCCAATATGGAAAACGTCCATGAAAGAAGAGTTCAGCTCACTCTAGAAGAACAACACTTGGGAGCTGGTTGATCTTCCCCCAGGGAGCAAGCTAGTTCAGTGTAATTGGGTTTACAAAACAAAATTTGCTGCTGATGGTTCACCTTTGAAATATAAGGCCATATTTGTAGCCAAGGGCTACTCACATGTACATGGCATACACTACAATGAGACCTTTGCACCAGTGGCAAAGATGGACTCCATCAAGCTAGCCTTAGCCATTGTAGCTTTGAAGCAGTGGGAGGTACATCACATGGATGTGAAGTGTGATTTCCTAAATGGAGATCTCGCTGAAGAGATCTCCATGCAGCAGCCTCAAGGATTTTCTACTAATCCATATCTTGTGTGCAGGCTAAAGAAGTCATTGTATGGGCTTAAGCAAGCCCCCAGGGCTTGGTATGCCAAGATTGATAGCTTTCTGCTATCACTGAATTTTGTTCAATGCAAGTAAGATCCAAATGTCTATTTGAAGCTGATTCATGGTTCATTAATGATCATTGTTTTCTATGTTGATTATCTTCTCATTACAGGAAGCTCAAAGGATGAAATTGCCTCCTTGAAGGATGCAATGAACCATGCATTCTCAATGACTGATTTGGGATTATTGAGCCAATTCTTGGGGCTCAAGATTGCTCAAACCAAATAAGGAATCAAAGTACATCAGTCCAAGTATGCCTTGGATTTGCTGAACAAATTCAACATGAAGGATTGCAAGCCAAGCAAGACTCCTTTCCTTTCAGGAGTTAAGCTTGAAGACGTTGATTCTTCACCTATCGTAAACAATACATTGTATAGGCAATTGATTGGATGTTTGATGTATATTACACATACTCGACCTGATATTTATTATGCAGTAATTGTGGGTTCAATATACATGGATCAGCCTCATGAGATCCATTGGAGAGCAGCCAAAAGGATCCTAAACTTTGTTCAAGGAACAAGGACTCATGGGATCCTCTACAAAGCTAAATCTGATCTTGATTTGATTGGGTTTACTGACAGTGATTGGGAAGGTGACAAAAAAGATAGAAAGTCAACATTAGGATATGTGTTCATGCTTGCTGAAGGGCCAATCAGCTGGTCAAGCAAGACACAGAGTGCCATTGCACTCTCATCTACAGAAGCAGAGTACAGAGGTGTTGTAAATGCAGCAACTCAATGTTTATGGTTGAAGGGGTTACTTGGTAAGTGTGGTTTCAAATCAGAATACTCAACTACTAACTATTGTGATAATCAGAATACCATTCGAATCTGCAATGATCCAGTTCATAAACAGAGAACCAAACACATTGAGATCCATATGCACTACATCAGACAGCTTGTGCATGATGGCATCATTCACCTACTCTTTTGTTCATCTTCAAAACAAGTAGCAGATATCTTCACCAAAGTTTTTTGTGAGAAGACATTCAGCAATCTCAAATCACTACTGGGGATTGCTGATCATGCTGTGAAGCATGAGTGATGACAATATTTTCAAATTTTGTTTTACTGTCCATGTTTAAGGGAGGATTTTTCCCACTGGGTTTTTGCCTCTTTCCTTGGTTAAATGGACATGTAGTATGTAAAGGGTGACTAAGCCTTGTTGTTAGGCCCTATAATTTTTTGATATTTTACTCATAAGTCAGTCTTAAGGGGTGGTGTTAGAATAATCAACCCATATTTAGCTACCTTAGACATTAATTAATCCAATTTTTGTCTTATTTGCCTAGTTTCCATATTACACCTTATGCAAGTTGTCCTCCACACATCCAAAGTGGTCAAACTTTATAAATTTGAGTCATGGAGCACTTGGGAAACCACTTGGAATCAAATCTGCTTTATTCCTAGCCTTCCTAGCGCATGTCTGCTTTTTCTGCTTTATTGCCTGCTTTTTCTGAGTTTTAAGGCAATTGGGAAAGTTTGACTAGGTGAAGTTAACTTGTTTTTTGTCCTCATCATCCTCCACTCTTTTCTCCTAAGAAAAGCATGTATGATTTTTCCTTCCATCATCTATTAGCTTTCCTAATTGATTTTTCCAATTCATGAGCTCCTAGACAGATTTGGAAACTACTTTATACACCTATGGGGGATTTGCTTAGATTTAGTAAGCCTGCTTTTGACCAAATTTGAATGGCATCCTTATGCATTTGAATATCTTATGTAATTATTTATTGTGGCAGCCTATGACTTCACAGGGTTGGCTATTGTACACGTATTCAATACAGATTAGTGTTCTGCTCCATATTCAGTCTCCTTTGTGTGTAATTTGCATGTGTAATTGGCAATTTTTGTGAGTGTAATTGTTCTAACACCTGGGTTCAATTTCCACATTATTAATTGCAAGAAGGACTTGACGGAATAGTACAGGGTAAGCCATTATGGATCTATAATAACTTGATAATCATTATTTCATATGCTTGAATGGTGCAAAATTTGTTTGAATATCATCATTATCAAGCAATAAATACTTCTTAAATGATGCTAGCTCAATGGTAGAGAACCTACCTAATTATAGGCAGGAGGTTGGTGGTTCGATTCCTCTGTACCCTATCATAAATTTGTGACTACAAAAATGACTAAATTTGCATATATATGACTATTAGTAGCTAATTTCCCGTATCTAGTCATATTTAGCTTAGTCATTAATATGTCATCATCTAGTAGTTTATTTAGTCGTATATTTGGTCATTAATTGCTACAATCAATTGATAAATCAATGACTAAATCCGTGACTAAATCTGTGACTATCAATGAATAAATCAATGACTAAATCATTTACTATCAATGACTAATAATTCAAGATATTAATGACTAAGTGAAATACTAATAGCTATAAGATAGTGGAAATTTGCTACTATTAGTTGCCGACTCAAAAATAGTCATTTATAGTCGGATTTTAGTCATTAATTTCTCATTTTGTACTAGATTCTAGTGTAATAATTCCCAAATGGTTCCTATCGGTTCCCACCCATATTGCATATAGTCTCACATTATATAAGCATTCCCCCCACTGGGTCTCGTTTTTTTAAAGTACGTCTTTGTGATGAGTCTTCCTTAGATCCCCTTAATATCACTTGTCCAATGCCTTCCCCAAGTATTTCCCATTGCAATAATATCCTAAGTTACACAACTATGAATCCCCCCCATGAGTTAGTATCATTTGTTTCCAATTCATCCCTATTGTTATACTCTAAACAAAGGAAGTTTGAGTCCCCCATACTCCCTACCGTTGGTCCCCATTTAGTTTCTCAATCACATTATTATTCCATATCTCTCATTGACACCCTCATGCTTCTATGAAGGAAACCTCATTTCCTTGGTAGTTGCAAGTATCCCTCTGTCGATGTCAGCACATATATTCCATAGGATAGACCCAGAGGTCCCTGTATCTTAGTTTCATCCACCTTATTGATGAGTTATTGGACCACTTGAAAGGATTCCTTATCTCTTTTGGGTTGGTTGTGTTTCACATGCTCAACTTCAACTACATTAACGCATCGTTGATATTTGTACAGGGTATTGGTTCCTTCATTATTTGGTCGTATACCTTGGTTGTCACCTGACTCTAGCACATTGGTGAGTTTCTTTATGACCCATACAATTTCATTTCCTTTGTGATATCTAGGTTGCATTGGAAATAGTTTTCAGAAGCCACTCAGTATCATGCTTCTATATATTTGCATCATCAGATGTCATTTATTCTACCTCAAGGATTTTGATTCGTTGAGTCTACACAGTTGTGTACACCCTCGGATTCAACACAGCATCAGTTATTATGATATTAAATTCTAAGAGAATTCCATTATTTCTATGTATTAGTTCTTCAGATTAGTATTTGTATTTAACTCCTATTGGGGCCACCATTATATACTACCCATTATATGTATTTATTGAATCGCCATGTTTGAGCCTTGATCCACATTGTTATATTGAGACATTGATATGAGCATGGGTATGAATTCCTTGTCCCTATATATGTCTGAGATTATATGTACCTCATCCATTTTTAGAAGCAATAAAAACCAAAAGCCACTGCAATTCGAATAAGTAGACTAGTGTTAAAATACTGTAACTTCGAAAGATATTCTATTTGTATTGTTGTCATTCCTCCATTCAGAGATGTCACTGCTGAATTGGTCATGTAAGAGTCATTGAAAGAATTAATGTAAAATTACAAATTTAATTCGGGTCAATAGTAACCATGGGCCATTATAATAAATATTATTTTGGTTTCTTAATCGACAAGTTGACCCTATTAGGGTTTAGTTCAAGTCAAGAGTCAACTATAAATAGGGATACGCCTCCTTCATTTCTACTCACTCCACTCAAGTAAGTTCACTAGAGAGAGAATAAGAAGAGCACTGGAAAGACAGAGGATAAGTTGTCTCGAGGTTTTACACTGTTTTGGTTGAGTTCTATACTGAGGAAGTTTTACTGGGTTTTCTCCCCCACGAGGGCTCCCTAGATAGATATTGGTGTCCTTTTATGTGATTGTGTCTATTGTTCTTTCAGTGATCCTACTACTGTAAATCGTTTTAGAATATCATTTAAACAATCAATAAAAATTAACATGGTATCAAAGCCACCTTGAAAGGAGACAATGTACAACTAGGGCTTATTGTTTCGAACAATTCCCTTGAGATATCAACTAGAAAATATGGATCACTCAAACCTCCATAGGATGGTGCATCTTTCTATGTAAACAGAATTGAAATTTGAGAGGTTTCATTTTTTGGCCCGACACTACTCCCGAGAAGAACTAGGGATTCATATTTCTTAAGGTTCCATCATCAATCTCAGAAAAAAGAAATATACAGTCTATCTCTCCTTGGGGAAACACATATTTTCCACCACTCATCCTTACAAGTGATTCCAACTTGAAAATTAGGGTTTTACCATCAAACCCTAGCTCATCTCGAAGAAGGTAATCTAGGAGAAGTATTCTACAAATAAGTATTATTTATTCTAATTCCATTTGAGGTTCTCATTCTATTAAATATGAAAAACAATACCAAGCTATATGAGAAACTTGAAGGTGTTGAGAACTTCAGAGCATGGAAGTATTAGGTCATTCTCATTTCAGAAGGGATTGATATAGAAGGATTCATAAAGGAGGAAGTTGTAGAAACAGAAGGAGATAAGGGAAAGGACAAGAACAAGAAGTATATGATCAAGGATAAGAGGATCATAGTTTCCTCCATCAAAGATAACTTTGTCCCTCAAGTATCTTCAAGGAGAACACTTAAGGGAATGTTTGATGCCCTATCCAACCTATTTGAAGGAAGAAATATCAATTGGGATATGAATTTGAGAAATCAACTAAAAAGTGTGAAGGATTAGAAGTCGGAAACCATGCACTCATACTTCACAAGAGTATCCCATATCAAAGAGCAATTGGAAGCTATTGGTGACATGATATAAGGAGCAGAAGTTGTAATGACCACCTTGAATAGTCTCCCAAGAGAATGGGAATCCTTGATTCAAGGAATATGTTCCAGAATAAAGTTGACCAAGTTTCAAAAGTTGTGGGAAGAATGTGTTCAAGAAGAAGAGATAATAGAAGTCATAGAAGAGAAGTTTAGTGAAAATGCATATCAAGCTTTGGCATTCCACATCCAAGGAAATAATAAAAGGAATAATTATGATCATCCTCCTACAAAAATTCAAGGGTATCAAACAAATAAGAGGATTAAGAAGGGCTTATCAGCTTTTGAATGCTTCACTTTTCACAAGATGGGATATATCTCCATAAACTATCCCCTGAATTAATAACAACTCAAGAAGAGGAACAAAAGATTCTAGGCCCGTGCAACTGAATAAAATGATCAAGAAGATGAGAAAATAACCAAAGTAGTTGAATATTCTTGTGAAGAATGTGTTTTAATTTCATCACTCACAGGTTCAGTCTCACCTGGTAAGGATGCATGGCTAGTAGATATTGGTTCCTCCAAGCACATGACATGTTAAAAGGACTCACTCTCTTGTCTTGTACAGAAGGAGTACCCACACAAAGTAATTCTTGGAGATGATTATCAATATCCCATCAAAGGGATCAGAGAAGCCTCTTATAAGTTGGACTACGGAAATTCCATGAAGGTGAAGGATGTCTTACATGTCCTAGCACTAACGAAGAATCTTGTTTCTATCTCATCCTTATATAAGAAAGATTTCATAGTTAATTTTTTATATGGTGAATCCCCCATGTGGGAAAAAGGAAAAACTATAGATGATGGAGTAGTGATTGTAGTTGAAGAAGGAGGACTCTACAAATTAAAGGGGCATGTAGTTTCATCCTTGATTTCTAGCATCGTAAGCCCAGGTGAATTGTGGCATAGAAGACTTGCTCATATAAATTACAAAGAATTTCTAATTGTGAGAAAGGTGGTGATGGGTTTACCAAAGATCCAGGTAAACCACGAAGGAGTGCGAAAAGGATGTGCACAAGGAAATAATACTAAGAACCCTTATCCAAGTAGTGAGAGTAAAGAAAAATAGATTCTAGATATTTTCCACTCAGACATATGCAGACCAATGCAAACTACTTCTTTAAGCGGGAATGTTTACTATGATTCCTTCATCGATGACTACTCTCGCAAGAATTGGATCTATTTATTGAAGAAGAAGGATGAAGTGTTTGAGAATTTCAAGGATTTTAAGGCTCTTGTAGAGAACCTCTATGAAAAGAGGATCAAGACCTTAATATTGGATAATGTAGGATAATTCACATCAGGTGAATTCAATGAGTACTACAAAGAAGTTGGGATTAAGAGGGAGCTCACCATCCCCTATAATCATCAAAAAAATGGTGTGGTTGAAAGGTTGAATAGATCTATCATGGAATTTGTAAAATCCATCATCCATGACCAAGATCTACCTATGTATATGTGGGAAGAAGCAACTAGAACAATTGTGTATGTACAAAATAGAATCTCCCATGGTGCCCTTGGCAATAAGAGTTCATAAGAGATGTTTACTAGAGAAAATCCTTAAGTCCATCGCCTAAAAATATTTGGTTGTTCAATGTACATACACATTCCCAAAGAGAAGAGATCGAAGTTGGACCCTTCAGGAAAGAAGGGATTGTTTGTAGGATAAAGTGAGCAATCAAAGGCTAACTAAATATATGTCCCAGGATACCGTCAAATTTAAATAAGTAGAGATGTCACATTTGACAAAGATAGAACTTTCAGAAAATCAAGGAAAGACAAGGAAGTCAAAGATGATCATTAAACTCCTAGAGCTACAGAAGGTTCTAAACCAGTCATAAATGAGGAGGAAGAACATATAGCTGAGGATCGTGACATAATAGAACCTCAGAGACCTAAAGAGTTTCCTAGTGAGATGATTTCATGTAAAATAAGGCCTTCTTGGGCATGAAAAGTATTTGAAGAAGCAGAAAGACATGGTGTTCTAGACGAAACCATCAAAGAAAGAAAGAAGCAAAATCCATACACCAGTTATGTGTCCTTAATTTGTAATCTCGTTGACAAATTAATAACCTACATGCTTTGAATATGAAACAAAGCAGAATGAATGGGTATATTCCATGATTGAGGAATACTAGTCCATTATAAAGAACGATGTATGGTAAGTAGTACGAAGACCGAAAATGAAATCAGTAGTATCCTCGAAATGGATATAAAATAATAATAATTTATCAAACGACAATATAGATAAGTACAAGGAAAGGTTTGTAGCTTGTGGATTCTCTTAGAAGGAAGGGATCGACTATGAGGAGACCTTTGAACCAGTATAAAGTTACACCTCAATCATAACCATCCTTGCCTTGGCATCCAAGATGAAGTGGAAGTTACATCAGATGGATTTAAAGACAACCTTCATGAATGGAATGATAGAAGAAGAAGCATACATTGAAAAACCACAAGGCTTTGAGACAGATGATCAAAAGACTCAAGTATGTAGACTAAAGAAGGATTTGTATGGATTGAAGAAAGAAACCAGAGCATCGTATGGAAGAATTTATGGCTTCTTGATGAGTTTGGGATTTACCAAGAGTAAAGCAGATTCAAATATATACTATAAGGTTGAGGATGATGGGATTATGATATTAATACTATATGTGGATGATCTATTATTGATAGGTGTGGATAATCCCATCAAAGAATGCATCAAGAAGCTTGCTACAAAATTTGAGATGAAATACCTTGGAATAATGCACTATTTTCTAGGTCCTGAAGTATGGTAGTATTCAAATGATATTTTCCTAAATCAAGAAAAAATATGCAGTTGAGATCCTAAATAGATTTGGGATGATGGATTTTAAGGCTATGACTACTCCGATCACAACAAATCTGAATCTTTTTAATGATGATTCTTAGGAGATAGTGGACATTAACTTATACATACGTATTATTGGTTCACTAATATATTTGACCAATACAAGACTAGATATATTGTTTGTTGTAAACACCCTAAGTCAGTATATGGTGGAACCTAGACAGCTTCACCTAGATATCATCAAATGGTGAGATCATATTACACATATTTAAAGATTCAGATTGGGGAGGAGGTTCCGAAGACATAAATAACACTTCAGGATGTTGTTTAGTTTGGGATCATGCATTCTCTCATGGTTCAGTAGAAACAAATCTAGTATTGCACTTAGCACAACAGAGGTTGAATACATTGCAGCATGTTAAACCTGTAGTGAAGCAGTATGGATTCATAAGATGTTGGACAAATTATTTGATGTAGAGATAGATGTGACTGATATCCATTGTGAGAATTAGATTTGTTTTAAGATGACGAAAAACCCAGTGTTTCATGATAAGTATAAACATATCGAAATTTGATATCATTACATCTTGGATATGGTGCAAAAAGGAGATATAAAGCTCAAGTATGTTCCTACAGAGGAACAAGTGGAAGATGTGTTTAATAATCCTTTGTGTCCTGTAAATTTTGAATACTTTGAAGAAAATCTTGGTTTAGTCCTAAAGGACCTTGCTTGAAAGAGGGAGTTATGATGACGTAGTAGGTTTCATGTTTCATTGGTGTGGTAACTCATCTAGGGTAAGCTATGTCTATCTAGGCTTGTTTGTCTTGAAAGGGTTAGTAATCTAGACTAGGCATGTTTGATCCTAGGGGTAATAGTATGTCCAACCATGCTTTTTTGGCCCGAAAGGGTTAGTAAGTCATACAAGGATTGTCTAGTCATCAGGGAGATCCATCCGTCTGACTAGGCTTGTTTGGTTTGAAAGGGTTAGTAAGTCAGAAAAATGCCCGAGTGGATCTACTAACGAACCCATCGTGATGCTCCTTCAAACGTCCTAAGGGAAATACGATGAGATGCCGATGCTCTATGTTGTTACCATCATTTCTATGGTGATGACAAGATTCCAACACTCTATGTTGATTCCATCATTTCTATGCTAATGAATATGATGAGATGCCAACACTCTGTGATGATTCCAACATTTATATGCTGATGAATACGATGAGATGCTAGCACTCTATGCCGATTCTATCATTTCTATGCTGATAATGATGATCATGTCTCAACATACCGATGATGATGATGTTCCAACATCTCTATGTTGATGATGCAAATGATGATCTAGAATTTATTTATTGATGATTTTGCTTTAGCACTAACATGCTAATGATGTTGTTGTTGTTCCAGTATTTACATACTAAAGTTGAAAATGATGATTCAATATGTACATACTGATGATGATGAATATGATCCAGTACTTACATACTTCTATTGCAGATGATGATGATGTTCTAGTATTCACATATTGATGTTGCAGATGATGATTCAATATTCACATACTGATGTTGCGGATGATGATCATGATCCTGTATCCACACACTAATACTCCAAATGATGATGATGATGTCCCAGTATCTATATACTAATGATGATGATATTGATGATGATGCAGTTCTAGATTGATGATGAAGATGTATGATTTTATTCCCAAACTTCCTATGACATATAGAAACTCACCAGTCAGTTGTACAATTCTTGTTGTGGTTGCTCCTAATGTAGAATGCCTTCCTAGTTATGAGGGAGTGTTAAGATCATGTAACTTTGAAAGATATTCTATTTGTATTATTGCCATTCCTCCATTCAGAGATGTCCCTAATATAATTGGTCATTTAAGAGTCATTGAAAGAATTAATTTAAACTTATGAAAGTAATTCAGGTCAATAGTACCCATGGTTCATTATAATAAATGTTATTTTGGTGTCTTACTAAACACGTCGACCCTGTCAGTTAGACAATTCAGCCCTATTAGGGTTTAGGTGAACTCAAGAGTCAAATATAAATAGGGAGGTGCCTCCTTCATATGTACTCACTCCACTCAAGGTATTTCGTTGGAGAGAGAAGAAGAACAAAAAGAGAGAGGAGAAATTATCTTGGTGTTTTGCATTGTTTTGGTTGATTTCTATACTAAGGAAGTTTTACTGGGTTTTCTCCATCACGAGGGTTTCCCAGGATAAATCTATGTGTCCTTTATTTGATTGTACTTGTTGTTCTTTTAGTGATCCTATTATTGTAAAGTGTTTTAGAATATCATTTAAGAAATCAAGAAAACTTAACAACTCCAACTCTCTGCAGTTCTCTTTATTTTATCCAGTGTTGTCATCATTCCTCCCTTAACCCTATAATGTTTCTTGGCCATACGATGAACTCCCTCCCACACACCTCAAGGGGAAATATGTTAACACAAAAAATTGTCCACATAGCTATCTATGATTCACACCATAATTATACATCATAATCTCATCATTATTCCCTCCATTTTAACCTTAACAAATAAATTCCCTCTAAATCGATCCAAATAATTATTTTTCCTTCCCTCATAAATACAGGTAAGATGTGAATTCAACAAAATTCATTCTCTCAAAAAAGGACAAAAAATACCTAAAATGAGAATGAGTCAAAAACCATGGACCAATACCATGAACTACATAAAACCATGGACCAATACCATGGGTAAGAAAATCTCGGATCATCCTATAAATACATTGTGAAGGTCTCCCCATAAACACTTTAGGTAACAATTTTTTAGTCACTTTTAGTCACACTGTCACACCTTTGACACTCTTCCCCTTTTATCCACATCTTTCCACATCAAGTTGTATGTTGATTTTACTCCATACAACCCTTGATTCCATTCCCATCGACAACCCTTATTGGAGAAAATCAGAGAACCATAGCATGGAAGCCATTGGAGTAACTCCTCAAATGACTGTAGAGGCCCATTTATAAAGGTATGAGCACTTGCACTTTTTTTGTTGATTTAAAAATATAAAAAATATAGTTTTTTATTGTTTGTTTGTAATCCAAGTTTGAATTTTTTCCATTGCACCATGAACTTGTTAGGATTAATTATTCCTACCTTTACCCACATAGCCTATTTGATTAATTTAGCATATCTTAGGAGGTCATCATCACCCACTAGTGCTTCGGGGACACACCTAAGGGTCATCTACCACTTACTGCACCTGATTGCATAAGTTTAGGAGCCCTGGATAGGATCCCACTCCGAGTGCCACCATCAATCACCTTCAGTTGGTTGTGGTAGGAATTAGTCATTCCAAGTTATGATTAAGTTACAATCAGTTAGATCACAGTCAGTTAGATTAGTGCTAGTTTGCATGATTCATGTGAGTGTAGGTACCTTTATTCACCTACCCTCACCTACCATCACAAATTAATTGATTGTATACTTATTTGGTTATCCGTAGTTAAATAGTGAGATCTAGTTGTGATCATTTCCACTATGAGTTAGATAACCAGTCAGTTTGAGTTGGTGAATTCGAATCTTATCCACAGTATTCAAATTCTATTTATTGCGCTACCATTGTATTACTGATTAATTAATTAATATTGATGTAATTATAATATGAGCAATACTTGTCCGATTTATGTGAAATTTCTATCATGAATCTGTTGTTCAGCTTACATTGATTTGACAATTCAACTGCATAATTTTTTTCATATAGCTCTCATTTTGGATTGTAGATATATGGTTCATGAAATTTAACATTGTATCAGATCTTATGTTTAGGCCAAGAAAAAACCTCAGAAATCTCCATGCTTGCACCAAAAGAAACTGAGTTTCCACATAATTCCTCGAATCAGTACATTTCTCCCCTTGGATTTTGTCTAGAGAAGTCTATCCAGGTGTGACAGACTCTGAAAAAGTGCACATGTCGAGGTGGAAAGGTTTGAAATGAAAAATGTTTGTGAAATGAAGTTTCTTTTGTAGTGATTTTGCAGGTACCTACGTAGCTCTTGAATATTTGTTGATAAGCATACAATGAAATGGAGAATTCATCTCCTCTATCACCCATAATCCTTACACTCTTCAATTACATTGATTGGAAGGAAGATATGTAGATAGCCTTGGGAAACAAAGCCCTGTTTAGGATGAAAATGGGAAGAGAAGTCGAGCCCCAATAATATGTTGAGAAATCCAAGTTTCTGAATAGGCTAGATGAAACCTTCAGCTTCATGTGACTCAAAAATCCAAAGGAAGTATGGGACAAACTTGAAACTTTGTTTGAAAAACAAGATGAGCTTAGAGGCCATATTCTATAGAATTATCTCATTGCACTAAAACCCATCAAATTCGAGACATTTCAGTAGTTCTTCTCAAAATACAAATCCCTAGTCTTGCAATGCAAGGAATGTGGGATAGAGAGGAAGGATGAGCATCTTGTACTGTCAATTCTAAGAAATCTTGGCTAATAATTCTCAATATTTGTATCCCTATTCCTCTCCATAATATTATCCATCCCAAATTGGGAAATTCCTTCTCTATATGCATTTGTAGATTCATTGATCCAGGAGCAAGACAAATTGATTCAGATGGGAGTGCTCAATGCCTCCAAGAACCGGACCCTCTTAATTGGAGACTCTGGGAAAGTGCAAGCTAAAGGGAAGCATAAAGGGAAGGAGATTAAAATTGTTGATTCAAACTCAAAGGAGAAGCATAAATCTTTCGATGGAGCCTCAAGTTCCAAGAAGAACAAGAACAAGAAATTTGAGGAAGCTAAATGCTCCTATTGTATGAGAGGATTTCATCTAGAGACCTAGTGCATGAAGAAAAAAATTGACCATATGTCAAAGCTCCTTGAAAAGAAAAATATTCCCCTTCCAAAAAGTGCAAGGAAGTTTGAAAATGGACACCAAATATAAGGACATGAGAGGTTCCATGCCTTGAAAACAGGCTTCACTCAATCAAAGGATTATCTGATTAATTCAGGAGAATCCAATCATATGGTTTGTTCCAAATGATCCTTCGCCTCTTTGGATCTATCACGAGGACCTAGAATTCATATGGGGGATGATTCACATATCCCAACTATTGGGATAGGTTCCATTAAACTTTATATTGGATAATTCCAAAATGTGCTATGTGTTCCCTCTCTTGCAACAAAATTGTTATATGTTTATCAAATGGCTCATATAGGCTCTCTGAAAAGAGTTACATTCGATGTTGTCCCAATAGAAATCAATGAAAATTATACTATAAATCTTATAGAGAAAGGGTTTTCTAATCATGCCTCCAAGACATGAGTTTTCCCATTTCCTATCACTTAATATCCGAAATCTTTGTTGATTCATGCAAATAACGCAACAATTTGTGGCATGAAAGTTTTGATCATTTTAACTTCAAGTATCTCCAGAAACTACACAATGACAAATTGGTTGAGGGTTTACCTTTCAAATAATTAGAAGGAATATGTCTTCGTTGCTTGGTAGGGAAGCATGCAAAGAAAATATTTGAGGTTGGTAAGGCAACACGATATTCCTCCACACTAGATATGATACACAGTGATGTCTTAGGACCGATTCCTTCAGATTCAATGAATGGATCCAAATATTTTATAACCTTCATTGATGTTTGTTCAAGGTATTATTGGGTATACTTTTTGAAGAAAAAGTATGAGGTATTCGAGACTTTCAAAGTCTTTAAATCGTTAGCTAAGAACAACCTTGGGAAGAATGTCAAATCCATCATATATAACAATGGATTTGAGTATGTCGAAAGATATTTTCAACATTTATGTGTATCTGAAGGCATTCAAATGGAACACCTAGTTCCATACACACCACAGCAGAATGGTGTGACTGAGAAGAAAAATAGATCCTTGAAGGAGATGGAAACTTTCCTTCTCAAAGAAAAAGATCTTCCTACTTACTTATGGGATGAATATGTCAATTGTGCTTCATATATCCAGAACAATATGCCTCACAAATCAGTGATTGAGGACACTCCTTTTGAAGAACTGTTGGGTCATAAGCCCAATGTCTCACACTTGATATTTTTTGGATCCAAAGCTTGGGCTAGAATCCCCATTTATAGGAGATAATATTTTGAATATGATAGTAGAAAATGAATACTTTTGGGATATGATAAGGATGCTAAGACCTATAAATTTATGGAATTTGCAACCATAAGGTGCTTCATTGAGCGTAATGTGCAATTTGAAGAAGATCAGTTACATGACCCACCACAATCTGAAGAAGGAGAAGGTATAAAGACTCTTTCATTTCCAGCTGATGATGATGTATTGTATAATGTTTCATATTTATAATATGAGGAACAACATCAACATGATATTTATGTTGAGTTTGAACCTCAAGAGATTCTATATCTAGATCCAACTCATATTCCAAATCAGATGCCTAAATGGTCCCAAAATCTCATTGAAGTAGTTGGGAATGTTGTTGGGAATCCAAAATACAGAAGGAGAACACGGTCCCATTATAAGAATGAACATGTTTCAATATTCCATGTAGTTTCTCTACCTTCGTAATGTTTTCAACAAACTCCTAGAGATATGCTACGTGATGGTAAGGACTGATCAACAATTAGGCTCACTAAAGAACAAATTGGATCATGCCACTCTTCCTCCAGAAAGAAGAGACAAGGGAAACATTCATCACATTGGAATAATATTTAAAAGTACAAATTCACATTTCCAGGATGTCAATGAATAGAAGAAATAATATTTTGCATTACTACTCCACAAAGTTGCATATTGCAACAATTTTTTCACAAGTTTTTTCTCAAAGAGAAAAAATTTCTCTTAAGTATGGAAGCGTGTTTCATGATTACCTTATTATTTTGAGGGAGGGGGGGTTCCCATGAGGTTTCCCCATTTTCCTTGTTTATTAATAAATATTTTATTTTATTTACATTGTATGGGTGACTTTTGGCCCAGTTCCTAGGGCCCAAGTTGTCCAAAGTTAGGATTAAGGGGGGTTGTTAGGATTAATTAATCCTCCCTTTACCCATATAGTCTATTTGATTAATTTAACCTACCTTAGGAGGTCATGATCACCCAATAGTGCATGGGGGACACACCTAAGGTTCATATACCACTTACTGCACTTCATTGCATAAGTTTAGGATCCCTAGGGACCAATCCCTACATTAAAGGAGCCCACTCTGAGTGCCACCAGCAGTCACCTTTAGTTGGTTGTGGTAGGAATAATCAATCCTTAGTTATGATTCAATTACAATTATTTATATCACAACCAGTTAGATCAGAGCCATTTTGCATGATTCATGGGAGTGTATGTGCCTTTATTCACCTATCCTCACCTACCATCATCAGTTAACTAATTGTAGACTGATTTGGTTATCCGGAGTTAACTAGTGAGCTCCAACTGTGATTATTTCCACTCTAATTTAGTTAACCAGTTAATTTGAGTTGGCGTATTTGAATTATATTTATTGTACTACCATTGTATTACTGATTAATTAATGAATATCGATGTAATGATAATCTGAGCAATACTTGTCCCTTTTTTGTGAAATTTCTATCATGAATCTATTGTTTAGTTTACATTGATTTGATAATTCTACTGGATACTTCTTTTTAGATGCCTCTCATTTTTTCTTGTAGATCTGTGGTTCATGAAATTTAATAGAACTCTGCCTCTAGATCCATTTGATCTAAGGTAGGTTTTTTTGGACATAGCTAGAGGGAAATATACACTACAGATATGGTCTCTATTTAAATATTTGTAACACTAAGGATGATTTCTATGTCCTAGGGCATGGAACAAGGCCTAAATTCAGGGTAAAAGGACATACTAAGTTCCTTAGGGCTCATGGCCCATGCACACTTAAAATATGCATATAGTCATTAGGATCCAAAGATAACATGTGAATTGTCTTGTCATATGATACTACAACCAAGAATCTGGATCTTTTTATACCTTTAGGAACTAGAGAAATATCAATAAAATCCATATCTCTATGTATTTCATGTTTTTCCACCTCTGTCATTTTCCTTGTCATACCCATCTTAAAATAAAGAAGCTCTCCTCCACTTAGAGAAATTGTGACTTGCAAACTTTTGCAACCCACTTTCACAATTGTATTTTTCCCAAGGGTTTTCCATTCATTAATACTTCTATATGCTCTTATATGCCAAATTCCATTGGGGTGGACCTTCATTAAGGAATCCTCTCCCATAAGAGAAACAAATAGTGAAGGAGTAGTATCAAGAAATCCATTGTCACTCACTTCTTCAACAATTTCACCAATAGACAGAACCAAAGAGGTGTTTGCAAAGGACACAACAATGTATGCATCAAATTCATCATTTTTACTTTTCTTCATTGTCCAAACTGCACTAGGAATACCTGATAATTGTGAAACAACATTTCGGTGATATCAAGTCTAGGCCTCAATATTTGTAAGGAAGAGTGACACCCTATCACACAAAGAGAAAAATATTGTGTGGTTTCATCCTCGACGATATTACTAACTTTCATGTCCATCACTTGCATAAGAATTTCTATATCATCAATCTTAAAAATGTATTTTAGGCCCCTGGGATGGAAAAATACTAGCTAAAATCCCTCTTTAGATTCCATGAGAATGGAAGAAGATGATTCAACATCTACATCTTCCCCAGTTCAGTGGAACTAGTAGAGCACATGAATCCAAAATTTTGAAGCAACAAAGAGGAAACCTAACTTAAGAACACACATTTCTTATGTTACAGGAATTAAATCAAAATACTTGATCTTTAGTTTAGTCAGTTGTGAGGAAAAAAATGATGATTCATTTAAGTATAGTGGAAATCCTTTTCATATTTCTTGTATGAGTGCATTTACCATTTTGCATACAGTTCTTTATGATGTGACTAAAGTCTCCAGGCAAAGAGAACTCATATATTCATATAAATCATACAAGAGTGCATCCAACCTTTTAACACAACTTGTATATAGTTATATTAAACATTTATATTGATGACTAAGGAAAAGAGAATCCAAGCATGGTTGACATCAGGAGGTTATACACCAACCATTCAAGTTTTAGTGTCTCTCTTGGAAACCTATAGATATTTGGGTCACCCATATGAAGTCTATAACATAGAAGAAAATGCAATGAGTCTAATAGAAACATTATCTAAAAGTAGAAATGCATTAGAGTCAAACTAGAGCAAAATATTATTGGTAGGACATTAGAGCATAAAGTTGAGTGAACATTAGTTATCCACATATATTAGTATGTTGGTATAGATTTGCATTGTATATAATATTAAGGATTATTATGTAAAATATCTAACTTATGTTCTCAAGGAATTTATTAATTGCAGGCTATAATTTTCACAAAAAGTGGAGATTATGTATTTGGTGATAAATAATTACACTATAACATCCCTTCTTACCAAGTCATTCTTGTTCTCTAAAGTAACTTTGAAGATGTCCCCATACTTAGTTTGCAAAAAGAAAAAGAACATGGAATTATGTCTATGGGTCACAATAGACACTATCAAAACTCCATGCTCAGGAGGTAAATCTACTCTTCATGGAATGAATGCATGAACATATGGATAGCCTTGGTTCTTGTAAATCACAAAATTCTCATCGCACACTAGAACACCACTAGCACCATATCCACCTTTTGGCACCATAACCAACAAAATCACACCATTGTCAATAAGCCCAGATTGGTTGCACATAACATGGTTAATCCCAATATCAAGTTTGTAAAATGTAATATGCTTATGTGATTCATTCACTGATTTCTTAGTGGAATCATGGTCAACTTCAAAATAGTCAAGCTTTATTGTAGCAAAATTAGGGTTATCAAAACCACAATCAACCCCAACTATTGAATAGACTATCATGTGAGACTTGTGGTCTGCTTCAAATTGATATGAAATGGTGAGTTTGGCATCCTTTCCTTGCTTAAGAACATAAACAATATCATACTTCTCACAAGCCCCAATATTCATGGCTCGATCCTTGGGATCCACTACCAAATACTTCCCTATAACTATCCTCCAGCAAGATTGCAAATCAAACATAAACTTCCTATCATAGACATATAATATTGTTATCCTTCCAAAATACAAAACAAGGTGTTACCTAGTTGCATCCCAACTTGCCAAATGTCTCATGATGAATCTTCTTGAACATTTTCTTCTCTTTTTAATATTGAAGTATGACATCCATCCAAAATCAAAGTTGACCACACTGTAATCCTCTTGTGACCCCATTATCTTGAATTGCACTAGAGAATGGATGGCTCCAAACACTTTGACTAAAATAATGGTCAGAATTTTTCCATTATCATCTGATTGTAACAAGTCCAACACTTTGCCTATGACTACAATTATTTCTTGAGTTTTTCCTCCCAAAATTTCTCATAAGTTACATATACCATGCATGTGGCCTATTGAAATGTTAAAATATAGAGAAACATTGCTCGACTCTAGCTCTCAACTACTCAAATGGTGGAGGATTCAACTCTATTATGACTATTTGGAATCATAGACAAATTCTGAATCACTTCCTACATTAAAGGTATATCTTTGGTTCCATACCCAACATTAAAACCCTTGAACTAGGGTTTAGTTACTACAGTTCAGACCATCGATATCCAGTGTCAGGGTTCAATTTCAGGTTTATCATAGACATAAGAAGAGGGACTAAGAAATAAAGGGAAAATATTCTATAAAAAAATTAAATTTGATTTTATCAAAAGATTGAAAAAAAATGGGAGGTGATGTTTTGTTTTAAACAATGTTGAAATTACATCAAAAGCGTATTTTAAGGGAGTAGAACTATTACAATTGTTCTTTGTTGATTTCCTAATTAGAACTTACATGGTTGTTGATGCTCTAATTACACTTATATTAAAAGTGTATTTATAAGACACTACATTTCTTAGTCAATTAATGTAGATTGGTGGTTGGAAGGAATGTTCTTATACTTCCCACCTGGATTCAAATATCATTATGTGACATGTTATGTAACCGATATGTAATGATTCAAATCCCTTGTTTTTTCAATTCATTTCAGTGTATGTTACTATGCACTAAAATTTTCTTATATGGATGAAATAAACCATGTTTATTTTGTATACATATTCTGAATATTATTACATAACGTGTTGGACTTTTGGAAAAAATATTTGGTGGTAAATCAAGAAGAATTCACCATTCAATAACTCTATCTAATCATCAACAATGCAAGGTTCAACCACCATCCCTTTTCTATTTTCAACCGCCTATATAATACAATATTATGGCAAACTTGACTCATTAATATTTTGATTCCATATTCAATGGTGTACTAGAAATAAAATGACAGTAGTTCGAATAATGGTTGCATCTGAATGTTAAGTTGTCACATAGTTGAATTGTCTAATTGGCCATGTTTGGAAAGGGGCATAGAGCCTCTAACGAACAACATATAATTTTCACCTTCGCCACTAAAAATTCAGTCGTGGTAAAATTTACACCCTCATAATATCACATAATAGCATCATATAAAATATCAACCTATAGATATTGTATTTAAATGCAATTGTTTCCTATTATGTTTGTGTGTGTTACATGGTCTATGAAGCACTGTGATATTTCTGAAATTGAGAATCATTTGGGTTTTCAGAACAATTTCTATAAAACTAAATGAAACTTAACTAGAACCAAAATGTGTTCTACCAAATACATAGTACCTATCCTCCTAAGAAATCACCAATTATCATGCTAGTGATAGGTTTCCCAAAGCATGCACATTTCTCCATGCACTTAACCACCACAATGTTGGTAATAATAATTTGGTAATCAATAATAACCACCACAATGTTAGCACTAATATAAGTCAATGTAGTGTCTCTACCTTTGAATAAACAAGGCTTATAGTACCTCCTCATGCTTTAAGAGTAATCTAATCCATAAGATCCCCATACACATAGGCACAAATTACATTGCAATAAGAGTTACAAGAATGTATAACAATCAAAATCATTGAACAATCGAGGCATGAAGAGTGTTGTAATAAGAGAATTATGGAAGAATGTGAAATATTTCATCACTTGCATCACCATATTAGAATAACATACTAGGTTACTATAGTAGAAAAGCATAATTCCATCTCATCCTCCTTCAAGATTAGTTTTCTCCAAATTGAACATTTCCTCCTTGCATGAAAATAACAACAACAATAACACAACACAAAACAAATTGCAATTACTTCTGCACAGAGATTGGGAACCAGCAACATTGCGCACCTTAATCAAGTTATATGTTGCTTGGCAGGAAAATTCCCTTCAACTTAGTGTGCTCTAAACTGAACATTGCCTCCTTGCATGAAAACAGCAACAACAACAATAACACAACATAAAAAAAAAATTCAATTAGACTTGCATATAGATAAGGCACCAACAATATTTCACACCTTAATGAAGTTATATGTTGCTTGGCATGTAACTACCATGTGCCTCTTGGCATGACAATTAACCAACTTGACCACAAGAGTGACATGGTAATCAACCTACCAACTATGGAGATATGAGCATATTCCATTTAATGCAGTTAGTTTTGGAATTATTAGTATGCATAAGGGAATGATGTGAAAAGCTAAAGGTTTCTTAATAGAGTTGTGGCCCATAAGAAACACAAGAGGCATGGGGTTTCATTGGGGTACCCCATGATGTATTTTGCAACCATTATACTTATGGATAATAACAAATCCTTTGACTCCCAAACAATTTATAGTTTTAGCCTCTATATTACTCTCTAGCATTTCTCCATTTATAAAACCTCGTATGCTCCCTTCAAAATTATGTTAAACCACAAGGATCATGCATCGTTGTAGTAAGTACCAAATTCATTCCATTACTAGAGAGAGAGAGGGAGAGTGTGGTTAGTGGTCGCAAAGAGGAGGATAGGGGATAGATAGAGAGAAGGAGAGAGAGTGGGGGCTATGGAAAATTAAAGAGAGAGGTGGTGTTAGAGAGAGAAAATAGAAATTAAAAGGTAGGGAAAAATAACGCATGTGCATTATTAACACCTGTGTGCTTCAATTTTGAAAAGAGTTTGGTGCAAATGACCTTTTGTCTTAACAAAATATATTAATGAATCCACTCTTTTTGTCTTATCATTTCCTTTTTAGAATATTTTCTTTGGACCATATGTGACTCAAGATACCTATTGATCCATCTAATTTCTTTGGGGTGCAGCAAGTAGTTTAACTCTTGTCTATTTGTTACATTTTTTGTTATCTAGTAGTACTAACATCAAGTCTTCATCTAGTTCATTGTTTTAGTGTTTAGTATGGTTTACCCACTATCCATGAATTGGATTTTCTATCATTCAGTTAAGATCCCTTTATCCCATTTTTCTTTTCCTTTCATGGGATAATTCCCCCCCTACTATTCCTTCCCCTCTTTCCCTTCGTATTTGGCCATGATGTTACTCTAGATTTAGAATATTATTGGGATGAGGGATATTTTCAAGTTCAAATGTTTCAATCGTTGAAGGTTTTGAGGTGTATGAAAGGGATTCTTATGTTCACATGTTTTTTATAGAATTTTATTTATTGTTACTAACACTACAAATGTATTTGATGGTTGAGGATTTGACATGTGCAGGATACTGTTGTGAACTTGATAGATGTTATCCCCTTGCCTTGATCTTTTGTGGACATGTGATATTATCTATTGGATTTATTGGACAACTTAGAATGTGCTATCCCTTAAATTTGGCCTATGATTTTGGATTTGAGGATGTTGGAGCTTGGATTGTTATGTTCTTTCAAGATGTGATCTACTTGCATTGATATTTTATTGAGATATGATCTTCTCTATAGGATGTCCTATACAAATAGGGTTATGTTTCTTCATAATCATGGGTGATCAAGATGTTTAATAGCATGGATTACGATTCCTTTATAGGTGATAGTGCTTGATTCTAGGAAGGTAACATATACATATTTGTAGATCGTAGGTTTGGTAGAGTTGTAGTGGGAGTCAACATGTGTTATTGTTAACACTTTGGTCATTGTTACCCATCAAAATGAATACACTTTTAAATGTTAAGTTACAACATGGGTATTAAGAGCATATGTATATTTGGATATGGAGAGGTAGTGATTTATATTAGAAACAAGTAGTGGGTTGAGTTTGCAAAAAATGATTTTGAGTTATCCATTGGGTTTTTGATAGAGGTTTTAAGTTAATATGACCATATTGAAAGTATCTTATATAGATTTATTAACATTGTTTTGATTTTTAGACCTATTAAATATGAACAATATGAGTACCATTAATATAGCAGCATTATATAGTAGAAATACGAGCACAAATAAGGGTGAATTGTTCAAGGGAAATACAATAATCAGGGAGCCAAAGGGAGGCCCTTAACCCAACTTTCAATGTTGGTCCAGATAGGAATAATTTATATTAACATGTTATGCTTAGCATGACCAACATATTTTTGAATCAAATTATCAAGTATCAATGGGAAATATGATAATTTATTGAGGATTTCCCCCTAGTACACATTCCAATGACACACCATCATTGATGCACAACGATCAAGCACATATTTATAGGGTTCCCTCTATTTTAGTGGTTATTCTAATGACATTTGAACATGTATTTAGGAGATCCATATTATAGGGTCTACAAGCATCTTCATCATATCCACTCCCAATGGAACAGGAAGCACCCACCATGAAGGAATGGATTAAATTGCTTAGCAAAGAGGAAGCACCCAACATGTAGGAATGGATCAAATTTCCTAGTGGATAGGAATCACCCATCATGTAGGAATGGATGGATTTGGTTATCCCTCAACAAAAATTTACATATATTTTTAAAAGAGCTTCATGAGATCCATTTCTTGTGAAGTTTTCTAGTGAATTGGAAAGAGTGTGTAACCTTTAAGGAGATTTATAAATATTAATATTTGTATGATTTATAACACGGATTAACATATGGCCAAACATATTTTATTATTTTTTTATATGTCCTTTCAAGAATCTAGAAATATATTTATTATTTTATTTCTATATACTGGAGTTTAGGGATCTAGGAACCATAAATAAGTATTTTATTCTGAGGATATTAATTTGAATCCTTTTAACTTCCATATGGTTGGATTGATAGGGATGAAACTATCCCTTCCACTAAATCTTAGTTGAAGATCCATTTGGGGACGAAACTACAAGGCTTGTAAAGTGAGGTTCACTTTCTTGTTTTAGCATTTCTATGGATGCATTTAATTACTAAAGTTTCTCTTGAAATTTTATTGTAATAATATTTAAGAAGCGTAGTTTTGACACTAAAGAAGGAACACAGTTGAGTTTGAAACCTCCTTTTGACTTCTCGTTCCTCATTTTCAAAAATAGGTTTTTTATATGTATATAACTATCTTTGCGCCGAGAGGCGCTCTATAGCCCAGTATGGGGGAGATCTTGTCACGTGATGTAACGTTACTAACATGTCGGCAAAAAATAATAGTGAAAGTGAATATTATGGGAGAGATCTTGTCACTGATGTAACGTTACTAACATGTCGGCAAAAAATAATAGTGAAAGTGAATATTATGGGGGAGATCTTGTCACGTGATGTAACGTTACTAACATGTCGGCA